>JAXGGA010003113.1:0-108485 GCA_038373865.1 Uloborus plumipes
TAAATCAAACACGAAAACTCATAAGCGGGCGACTTACATAGGCAAGAATTCAAGTGAAACACGGACGATCGCAACTCACCAATGCAATCTCAAATTCCCAAATTTGGATTCAAGTGAAACGTTACAATCGCTGCGAGATGCGCTTCTAATGTAATTCGACATCCATTAGCGATTGCAATTTTGGTCTATTGCGATCGCTTCAAAGCGATTGCAATGGTGTTTCACTTGAATTCGGTCCATAGTATTTTTATCGCTAGCTACTTGTAATATTTTGAAACATTCATTTGTTAAAGAGCCATCTACTTATATTAAAAACTGAGTATCAATGTCTGCTTTTTTTCCTTTGAGCGAGCTGAACTTACTGAAACTTTCCTCACCATCTTGAAGACGCGAAGCATCTCAATAATTCGAATAATTTTTTTTTTAGGAAAAAAGTAAAGGCGTGAAGCGCCTGTTAGCGAGCCGCCTTGGCGGGGAGGAGTTGCTTGAAATTTTCCTCACTACTTTCAAGGCACGAAGTGTCCGTGCAACGCCGGGCCACGTGCGTGGTATGTCTTGAAATCGAATGAACATTAAATTATATCAGATAAAACTTCAGAATGAGGTAAAAGTTAGAGAGGGGGGACGTTATGCATCAACATGCCGCAGGAAGCTAATCTAGCTGCCCTGGCAGCTAGTATTCTTTTATTATTTGAGGTGTGATATTACTTATCGCTGCGAAAAAAAAAGTCCCCATTGTGAAACGAGTTGAGCAATAGCTAATTCCCCGGTTAACAGGTTAAGGAGGAAAAACAATTTTAAACAACACATCAAAATTAAATTTTATCGTACTATTTGCGATTAAAGCAGGTCCCTTGTTTAAGGGGAGTCCCCCTTGTTAAGGGGCCCTTGTCAACAGGAGGTGACAACTGGACCTCGTGTTTTTTTATTTTTATTTTTTTTTTTTTAAGTGTTCGTACAATTCTGTAGTATGGGGGGGGGGGAGTTCAAGGGGTTTTTTTCAGGGTTTTCAATTGTAAAAATTGCAAATATAAATTTTTTCAAACCACTTTTCTTTTGGTGGCTCTCCTATAACTCAAAGTGAGTTCTCCTAAACATTTTTGTCAATTGCATCACTGGGTATGTAAGAATGGTCTTTCAAAAAAAAAAAAAAAAAATGCTCAAAATTTAATGAAAATGTGTTTAAATCAAAAAAATCAAACAGGAATGAGGTGTTTTCTCTGAGATATTTCGAAAAAAAAAATCTTCGCTCGAATCGAACTTGTTCCTTCAAAAGTTATAAGTGAGGACAGGGGAAAAAATCGGAAATTCGAAATTGAATGAAATATTATTCAAATCAAAAAGTCGAAAATGGGAGTGTATAGTCCTCACTGAGATCTTTCAATTAAAAAAACTCGAATCGGACTATGCACTCAAAAGTTATTGCGGGGGGGGGGGGGCAGAAAAACTGACCAATAGACAGACTGGCAGGTACACATTTTCCGCAGCTCAAAACCCAACTTTCCTATTTTAGATTTCTCTGTGTATTTAATTATTTTTATTAAGTTGTGCTTTTTCGACTCAATTGTTTGGAGCGTTTTTTTTTTTTTTTTCAGTGCATTAGGCCTTCTTTCATTATTTTTTTTCACCTATTTTCTACTTTTACAGAAAAGTAAAACTTGTATTGATTTACAATTTTGCTAGTCTTTTCCTACCCTTTGAACATATAGCTGAACTAGTAAAAGTTATTCTAGTGTTTTTAAACAGTATACGAAATTAACATGCAATATGTTTTACATTTACGTTACAGAGACTTTTCGCTACAATGACCAATTTGTTTGAATGGCAGGTTTTTTTACAATGAATGCCGACTCTATTAGTATATTTTAAGAATGGAAATAATTATTTCCCTCTACCATTGATGTAATTTCCGACGTGGATATAATTTTGCAGCTACAGATATTTACTAATTCGTTTTCTTTTTAAAATTATTTATTTTTTCTCGATTTCAATTTAAAAAAAAATAAATGTTTTTGCTAAGAGTTGGCAGATAGTGAAACTTCTTGTATCGATTTTTTTTAAAATAAGAACTGATATCATAATCCATGACAATTTAATTTCTACCCCAAAGATTATTTCTTTCATTTTTTGTACATGAGCTCATATTAGCTGCTTTTCATACTTATTTAATTATCCCGAATTATTCATTTAGAAACACGTGCAATATATTTTAACTTATAATAATCAACACATACAACTTAGTTCAGTAAAAAAACTTAAAATAACTAAAATTCTAAAATGTATTGTTATCAATCGTAAAAAGATAAAACTTTAACTTCTTTGTAAAAATTTCGCTCCTCTGGATAAAGCTCTCTGCTTTCCACATCATAGTCTTGATCAGCATTCTTTATTTTAGCTCATACAAGTAAAGGGTTAACGTTAAACATCTTTTACTTTCTTTGCGAATGACCAAACATGGAAATGATGCGATGTCAAGCAAGCAGCGGAAGGGAGAATCTGGAGCTAGCTTCAATTTCTTGCCAAGTCTTCAAATTTGGCTACTTTTCGGCCGACTTCAGACCCCTTATCTCGAAAACGAGGGGACGAGGGCACTTGATCTTTGGGTCAAAGATATGTCCCAGTATGCTCTTCCGAATGGTACCATTTTTAACTTTTTTCATTATTACTTAAGTCGAGTACTTTCCTGGTAAGAACTTTCAAAATTTTAAAATGAAAAATACCCACCGGGTGATCTAATCCTGTACTGTGTATTTATAAATTGTGTCATTGTAATTTATGTGTCTAATTTTTTAGCCACGTATTTTGTGTATGTTACGTTACAGGTGCAAATGAGGAAGCATCAACCAGTGGGTACAACGCGAAGAAAAAGGAAATTTCTTCATCACTTCGAAACGACAAAGAAAACGATAGTGAGAGTAATTATGATTTTTTACCAAGCAACAAAATGCCGAAAAAAGCTTCTTCATTTCTTTGCCACGGAAAGAAGAAACAGGACAGTAATAATTCGGTAAATGCAGATTATTATCATTTCTTATCGGATACCATTCCTAGGCACAAGCTAGTTTTCTACAAAATTATAGCAAATGTAATGATATCACAGAAGCTCTTCCTTTTAAAGATATAATTTACATTAATTCTCGTCTCATCATAAAAAAAAAATCAAATCAAATAAATAAATAAATAAAGGAGAGAAATGGGGCGGGAACGGGGGGAGGGAGGGGAGGTGGAACCTTTTCTACAGTGCATCGAAATCAATCAGCTGGATTCTGTTCAATTGTGAAATCGTGTGAGCAATTTTCATTTCAATTTATGCCTTATTATACTGTGTTTTTAGCCTACTTTCCCGTTAAAAATAAAAGAAAGACGAAAAAAGTATTAAAAGTAGCTTAATGCATCTAAAAAATATCGCCAAGTCCAAAAAAAATCGCCAAGTTAAAAAAAATATCGCCAAGTCCAAAAAATGTAGCCAAGTTGAAAAAATAAAGAGGTAAAATGAATATCGAAAAATTAAAAATTTGAAAGTAGGGTATTGAGATGGGGAATTTGTGTGTCGGTCTGTCGGTCTGTCGGTCTGTCTGTCCCCCCCTAATAACTTTTGAATGAACATTCCGATTTGGACAAACTTTTTTTTGTTGGAAAGATCTCGGCGAGTACAGCTCATTCCCATATTTGATTTTTTGATTTGAACAATTTTTGATTCAACTTTGAGCCGTTCAAATAACCGGTCCCGCGATACTAACTTTTGAATGAACAGTCCGATTTGAACAAACTTTTTTTTGTTTGAAAGATCTTTTCAAGGATACTTCATTCCCGTATCTACATTTTTGATTTGAACAATTTTTCGTTCAACGTTGAACCGTTCAAACAAGCTCTCACCCCTAATAACTTTTGAGTGAACAGTCCGATTTAAACAAACTTTTTTTTGTTTGAAAGATATCGGCAAGGATACTTCATTACCGTATTAAAATTTACAATTTGAACATTTTTTCGTTCAACATTGAACCGTTCAAGCAACCTTTCTCCACCAAATAACTTTTAAGTGAACCGTCTGAATTGAATAAACTTTTTTTGTTCGAAAGATCTCGGAGAGGCTCGTTCCCATATTTTATTTTTCAATTTGAACCATTTTTCGTTCAATGATGAACCGTTCAGAAATTTTTTTACCATGAGCGCCTACTGGGAAATTTAAATTGAATGTTGATTCTAAACTTAAAGGCGAATTTCCTTCAAACTAACTTTGCAAGAAAACAGTTTTGATAAAAAATGTATGTTAAGTACTTTTCTGAAAAATCTTCTGTGAGGACTCTGATTCCGACTCCGACTCCGCAAACATGGCGGAAATGCAGGCTCAGAAAAAAATGACTGACTGGGCAGACGACTTTTTGTTTATTTATTCATTTTTTTTTGTTTAATTTATTATTATTATTTTTATTTATTTATTTATTTATTTATTTTTTGGCAGACGATATTTTTTTTTTTTTTTTTTGATTACAAAAATTGTTCATTCACGAGAGCATTTTATTCTTTACTTATATTTAACAACTGGCAACGGATTAAAAATAAAATTCGAGATATTATATTAACGAACGAGGTTTTTTTTCTTTCTTCAATAAAATGTGTTTTGATGTTCTTTGTACTTTTATTTTATTTTTTTTTTTTTTCATTTGAAAACGATTGTGAAATTTTTCTAGGGAAGAACTATAGCAGTTACATTCTTTAAAAGGTGCGACAAAACTTTATTTACTCGTTTATTTACTTTTTACGTGTCCTGATCATCTGATGAGAGAGTTGCTTTTAGAAATCAGCTTTAAGTGTTATAAAGGTATGTTTGACATAATTTTCAGTTTCAGATATTCAAGAGAATATTGATTAGATGCTAGATTACCGATGTCGATGTACGGAAAAGTAGGCTCGTTTAGTTCTTGACAGAACTTCTTGTTCCAAAATGCTGCGGAAGCGGGAATAAAGGCGATTTTACAATCTACCAGAGTCGAAATCATAAAAATAACGTATGCATGAAAAGTAACAAGAGATAGGCATACAACATTTTGCTGATTTTTATGTTATAATGTGCCCAGTGCACCTTAGTGTGCAGTTGCAATTTATTGAAGTAATTTGGAATTAAAAAAAAAAAAAAAAAACTTTTTTTTTGACACAAAATATAAATAGCTTTTAATATACCGCCTATATTTCTTCTTTTCTCAACATTTAGTATGCACTTGATTGGCTGCTTCAAAGGATATCAAGATTAACTACAATTTTTGAGTGTTGTAGTCAAGAAATCATATACAGTGAACTTGACTTAATCGAAATGGTTATAACGCAGATTTTTCACTGATTACGAGTTATAGAGCAAACGCTAATTCCTCTCACACAACATGAAAATTTTCGAAATTGAATAGGGGAGCTAAGTATCGGGTGCGTTATTTACTACTAATTATTAGTTTCGTAAATGAACTTTCATCCCCTCAGAACCACTGAAAGCTGAAGTTACGCAGTAGTCCAAACATTTCTTTGTTAGTGTGTTACTTCATATTTCAATATGGTCCATTTTTACTATCGCTTTTTTTTCAAAGTGATTAAAGAGTACGTTATTTCAAATGTTATATCCTGAAGAGTAATCGTATCAGACGGCAGAAATTGCCTGATTAATGAATAAAACACACCTGCATGAATTCTCAAATTTGCTTCCATTTGTTATATTTCCTTCATTTGTATTATATTTCAAAATTTGTAATATTTCCTTTTGTTGTTTGCTTATGTCTTTATATTAAAAATTATCTATTTGCGCGGCGTATTTTTTTTTTTTTTTGTTCTAAATGGCTACCAAAAGTTCAAAAGTGGCTGCAATTTTTTGTGACTTTGGTCGCTAGTAGCTACTATTCAGAGTTCCTAGTCCAGAGCTTTACCTCAGATGTAACATTTTCTGCAGCCCGATTAACCCTTTAACTGTCAAATTATTTTGATTTTTAACACTTTTCCAAGCACAAACCCGAGAAACAGTCGGGTTTGACAAAGAGATGAAGCCGAAATAAACGTCTCCCGATATATATTCGGGTATAACAATACGATGTACTCAAAAAAAAAAAAAATACCCCGAGTAATACTCGGGCGTGACATTTTCGAAAACCAGCTGTGCCCGAGACTATCTCGGGCATGACAGTTAAAAGGTTAACAACATTCTCACTCACATTTACCTTTACACATATTGTACATAGAGAAGTCAATTAATACTGGGTGACATTTTTACCGAAGAGCATTTTTACCGAAAGTCATACCTGTCGTTTCTACCTAGAAATTGAAACAAAATAACTGCTGACAAGTACTTTTTCAGTAAAAACGGCACTGTAACTACGTAACATTTTTGCAAGAAAATTGTTACGTTAGTCACTCTAAGTTAAATAATTTTTATCTAATCCCTGTCCCTAACATCTGCTACTGTACATCGCATGCCAGTTTTGCATTTATTAATGAAGAGTAATGAGTTTTTAGTTTATGACACACATCATCAAAAATATTCACAAAATGCACAAGATCGATTCATATTCATATTGTTAAAATTACAGACAAGAAAAAACTTTTAATTAAAAAACTACGCAAAAGCTCTCTTATTACGCAAACATTCTTTAAGTATAAAATGTTTATCTGAACCTTTTTAGAAAGCCTTTGGATGAATGTTTAAAATATTTTTCAGTTTGAATTTGCTCAACAAATTTCCTTGCCAACTCGAAAACAATATCTACAGAACATGATTCCCCGGACTGAGAAGTTTTTGAAAATAGTGTACTCATTGATTGCTCTGCTGGAAGCTGATTTGAAAGATTCGAACTCAAAAGGTATTCATTAGGTTTTATTTTTGAGAATTGAAGCATTCAAGTAAAATCCATTTGCTGTTGACTTTTAACTATTAATGTTTATTACCATTATTCGGATATTTTTAAGGAAAGTCTCACCATTTTTAAAATTTGCTAGGATTTAAGTTTTCACAACTTGATTTATATTCACTTTTAGGAAATTATTTTTGTCAAACTAATTTTAAAACGTAATATACATTTTAAATCACATTGCTAATGCAAAAGTAGGGATGTAAAATCGATATTTTCTATTTTCGTTGAGCGTCTATTATAAACTTGGAGAATAGATTTATACCTTTCGGAAATTAGTGATGTTAAAAGAAACTTTTGAGAGATTTAAATACATTGGGTTCCCTTTCAAACAATAGTAGATATTAAAGACTAAGCTCTAGAATTTTCTTAAGCTACTTTCAATATTTCATTACTTTGAAATTTTTATAAGACATTTTTCAATATTGCGTTTTTGTTTTGAAAATATTTTTGTAATGTCACCAGCTAATAATGTAGTACAATATGTATGACAAACATATGGACCTTTGCAGGAAGAGCATCAGCCGTTAAGTTAAAATCATCATCAAGTTCATAATGGACTTACATCACACTAGGGGTGCGACATCGAAGGCAAAACATCGATGTTTCAAGACATCGATGTATCGAAATTAAGACATTGATGGTATTGATACATCGACCAAAAAACATCGATGTTTTCAAATATCGATGTTTCAAAACATCGATCTTTTTTTATATAAATTGCTTAAACATTTAAATGTACAGTAATACAGTAACTCCCCAATACATTGCGCAGGTTTATATCACTCAATTAAATTAATCTTTTGTCTCCTGAAAAACATCAACCGTATGATATCAATACTGCAAATGTTGATTAACTGTGTAATTTTTACTATCGCATATTTTCATTGAACTTTTTTTGCTGAAGTGTAAAACACCGTTATCGAAAAAAATTTCAAAAGAAACAAAAACAACGTTGTTTAAAAATCGTTTACTGTAAATCATCGTTAATAATTTAAAACAAACATTATTTCAATACGATAGATATTGCATCTGTTGAAGATGAATCTTTTGTATTGCATATTTTTCTTGCTTTTTACTGAAGGGTAAAACAGACATCGAAAGAAAAAAACAGCGATCATTAAAAGACATCGACCTGAAAACATCGATGGTAACTATCAAAAACGTCTTCTAACGAGAATGATAGTGTAATGGCTGATTAACGATGGCCGCATATCTTGTTTTTTTTTTCTTCTTTTGCTGAAATATAAAACATTGACATAAAAAATTAATTAAATTAAAAAATAACGGCGAAAGTAAATTAGAAATATTTTAGAAACTTCGAGAGCAAACACAGATAATAATCATGGAAAATGCTTTCCAATGAGATTAATACTGAAACTTCTGATAAAGGATGAAAACTTCTTAATATGTCTACTCATCGCATATTTTTAGCAAACTTTTTTGCTGGATTATAAAACATCATCATCGAAAAAACATCGAACCCAAAACATCGATGTTGGAAAAACATCGACACTCAGGCATCGATGGTAAAAACATCGATGTTTTTGCAAAAACATCGATGTTTCCAAAACATCGACATCGATGTCAATATAAATTTATACATATAAATTTAACGACTGTTGCAAAACTGAAGTATAAGATAAGTAAAACATTATGTAAATTATTTACATGAAGCCGATTGTATTTAAAAAGATTTAAAGGCTTAAATCTAACAGTTTAAGCAAATGACAAAATGAAGGATAAGAGTACGTAGCGGCTTTCCGGGGTACCAAAGTGTTTATGAATGGTCTGCTCTGCTATTAATACCGTTAAATACGACCAACAATCAACCATCAGTAAGCTAACTCCAGTCAGCGATTTCCTTTTAACTCTCTCTACTCAATTTTATTGAATTAAAAAAAGAATTTTGTTTCCTCTCTTAGTAATTTTCATTTTGAAAATGTCAAAAGTGAAAATGAATTCAGTGTTCATTGTGTAAAATTTACTTACGCGTGTATTGTAGGTATCTACAGAAACTGAGAGAACCTTGTATACTACTATTTTCTGGAAGCTAAGACTACCTCTGCACTCTTATCCTGCAAATACGTCTAGTTTTTTTCCAATTAGTATTTTTCTCATTTAAATGACAAGAGAAGAAAGCCAGTATGCTACATTCGTTGGTTCATAGATAAATAAGGAGAGTTGTGAACAATTTAGAAATTTCTATCGAATGCACTTTACCTTTTACAAATAAAAGTTTACTAGCACGTATTTTTATTCTACTTTCCTAATGTTATTTTGCATTGTGTTGTATTAGTCAATTATATTTATTCTAAAGATTAAAAAATATAAATTAAAGCAATTTTCTTTACGGAATATTTAATGTTGTTACGCATATTAGTTTTGAGTATTTTAAACCATTGCAAAAAAGCTCGCAAAGGTGCAACATTTCTGCGAGTAATTAATTGGTTATTTAAATAATGCTTTTTTAATTAATGCGAAGATGAAAAACGAAAATAGAATAAAAGAGAAATGGTTGGCCTTCATTTTAATTCGTACTTGCTCGTTGATGTCGTTCAAGGAGATAAAAGCAGTTCTGTTTGGCAAGTCATTTTAAATACATTTTTCTAGAGTGAAAAGAAATGAGCGAAAAAGTCATCCGCTTAAACGTAGAAAATAAGTTCAATTTCAAATATCAAAGTCAGGAATGATTTATAACATTCTTTGCGGTTTTACTGAATTCCTTGCTTTTACTATTTCAAATAAAAGATTCTACTTTATTAAATAAATACGAAAAAAAGGAAAGAAATAATGAAAACAGAAAATAAAACAGAAACAATATAGCAAGGAAAAAACCAGTACTTAATGTATGATGCGAAAAATCTCTGCGTGTGTTAAAGCATTCCGTGATTTTTTACATGGGAGTGGGGGATTTACTGGGATGGGGCCCTGAAGAGCGCTCTGTTCAATTTTGAACAAGACCAAGAGCCGAGCAAACCCTTGGCCCAGCACTCCCAGTATCGTTTCCCTTGGAGCAATTTGTGACCACGAACATGTTTAACGTTCCCCAGCCACCATTAATGAAGACGGTGGATCTTTGATCGGATGAGATCGAACCCGGGTCTCTCCGGGTACGAGTTCGACGCCTTACCGATCGGATTACCACGGCCGAGTGCCTTTTCTTGGACGAAATTTTATTTTAAGCAGTGTGCTATGCCTCATAGATTACCCATTCTGCTTATTTTTTAAATAAACTGGTTAGACCAGCATTAAATGGCTTACACTCGTTTCTTTCTCATATTACAGTTAATTTGTTAGATTTTTAGTGGAATGTATAATCCAATAATTAAAATATTGAAGTACAGCGATGATTTAGCTAAGTGAAAACTTCATTACTAACATTGTAATTTTAAGGAAAAAGTTGAAATTTAGTGTGTTGACATGTTCTGAAAAGGAACTGTCTGTGGTTCTACCTTTTACTGCTTCTGGTGTCCATTTGAACTTGGATGTTTCTAAAACGGGTTTTATAAATTCAGTCAGCTGATTCGTCAATTGATTTCTAATGCTGATCTGTTTAGTATCAAAGCTAAGAGTCATGGTTTAATACTTGATTCTGATATCTCTGAAACAAATGATTTGAATCCTATGATTCACGAACATTTCACTTATAAGTAAGTTAGGGGTATTACTTCTATAATGCAATTTTCATACGTTCTTAAATCATTAGAGCAATGGCGTTTATGTTGCATTATCATATCTACTTCTGTCGCATTAAAATATTTTTTTTTTTAATATTTAAAATGTATCGTGCTAATGAACTCTGGAGATGTTTGCAAATTGTTTGAAGGTTTAATTTCCATATTGTAGTTTTTTTTTTGCATTCAGTTTAATGATGGTACATTACATCGAAATGCTGGAAATTGCAGTTTGTTGTAATTAAGATTTTAATAATGACAGTTGAGTTTTGATTTCGATTTCTGTATTTAGTTTGGTGTAATCCGGGATAAGGAACCAAAATATACAGTGCGTGTCGAAATGATAGGTCCACCAGTAAAAACGAAAGTTATGTTGTTAAAAAAGGTTTTATTGTGTACAAAGTACTATTTAATAAAATACATTACATCATTCAATGTAAAATATTTACATGAATAATATATAAATAACTGGAATAGTACGGAAAAAATAGTAAGGAACAAAAATTACAAGAAACAGCTGTTTCAAAAAGATAGGTCCACTGAACCAAAAATCAAATTAATGCTGAATTAATCAGAAAAATTTCAAATTTTTTTCCTGAATTCGTTCATAAATTCAATTCGGCATAGTTTCTACAAGTTTTTACGAACAATTTATAGCGATGTTTGACCATACGGAGGAAATAGATTTTTTTCAAATCTGCAGTACTATTGTACCGCCTTCCATCTGCATACACCACTCTCGCGAGTATACCCCACATGTTTTCTACTGCATTCCGTTCCGGTCAGCAAGGTGGGCAAGCAAACATACGTACACCATTATCCAGGAGCCATTCGAAAGTGTACTTCACAGTATGTAGAAGAGCATTGTCCTGTTGGAACATGAAGAATGGGCCCTAATGTGTTCTAATTACGGAAGAAAATATTATTTAAGCAGCTGTTGATGACCTGCAGCATTCAAACGATTGCCTACAAATCCAAAAAAAAAAAACAGTTTTTCCTGCCCCTTCGAATCCGGCCCGTACCATAACGTAACCCACCACCAGCTTGCTTCTCCGAGAATATCTGTCTAGCGTTATGCAGATCGTGCCAGTAATACTGCCAGCCTTTTGGACCATCCAGGTCGAATTTCTTTTCATCACTGAAAATCACATGATGCCAATCTTGTTTCCAGGACATCAGTTCCTGTCCGAATTTCAATCTCTTTTCTTTCTGTTTTTTAGTCAAATCGGAGCCACTTTCCTCTTCATGTAAACTAAATTGCCGAACTTCTTTACCATTCCTTGGACTGTAGGTTTTGATATTGGAGGGTTTGTTGCCTGTCCAAAGCGGATAAGCTCATATTTCCAGATTTTAAGCCCTTTACGACAGTCTTTCTTTCTCGGAGCGTCACTTTTGATATGCGGCCAGGTGATTTTTTACTGCCATAATCATTCCTAAGTCGCAAATAATTGTTTATAATATTATGCGATATATTTAAAAGCTTACCCATTCCTCTACTCGATTTTACACACTCAAAATGCAATCAATATTTTAAATTTTCCCCTGCTCAATCAGCGAAAGACTGAAACGACGACCCATTTCATTAAATTACAACGTGATGTACAATTTGTTTAAATACCTGCACAACAGCCAGCCTAATGCTGAAGTAAGACTAAGCAACCATATTTGTGCAATTTGTTTGGAAATAAATGTGATTGGTACAAAATTTCTGAAATTGGACCTATCTTTTTGAAACGGTCTGAAAATGAATATTTTTATAAAATAAAAAGTAATTATTTATTTTTAAGAATGTTTTTTCATAAATAAGCTATAACAATTACCAATTAATTATCTCTACCAAAAATGTGATTCTTATTCTCAATTAAGAGTCGAAATTTTTAAAAATGAGGGTGGACCTATCATTTCAATATGCACTGTATTTATTTGTTGAAAAAATGCATCTTTATTCATTTAGAAGTGCTGCATTTTTAAAACGTTAGCAGCAGAAATTGGTAAAATTTTAAAAGCACGTTCTTTAAAAATATGAAATTAAATCAGTTGGAATTCAAGAGCTAGCCATTCTGCATTATGCTGTATAATGTTGTATTGAGAAGTTATACTTTTTTAGAGCTGAATGTTAGGACTTCGTTTACTAATGACTGACGAAGTACGCATTTCATAAAACCTAGATGGATGTCAATTAATTATTCGCTTTAATAGTTAACTATAATTCAACAGTAAAAGCTTAACTGATACACAAAATTATTTCAGCTATCTGTAAAATTTTTAGAATCTGTCCATTTTGCTTATTGTAAAACGACCGTGGGCACACACAGTTAATTTCATTAATCGTTAAAGATTAATGAAATTAACTTTGTTCTTACATTAAAAATCACGAAATTATCCAGAGCATGTCAATTAGTTATTGCAAGAATGTCGCGACCTTGTTTAACAATGGTTGGCTAAATGTTCAGTGCTCACCAACACAAGATTCATTGAACACCATAAATCCAACCCTTAATGGTTGGTCGGATATGAAGAGTTCATTTACTGCACATTGTTTTAATATTAGGAGGCATAACCATTAATAGCAGATGGAAAGCTGATAAACAACGGATAAAATTGGATGTTTTCGTTTTATTCGTTCAGTATCTACAGAACATGAAGAGCTTATTTTGTAAGGATTTACAGAAGATAGAAGTTCTTCGGTTTCATTTTGATGGAATGTCCTGAACTTGTTCAATAACTATTGATTGGCTGTTTTGATAAAAAATTCGGAATTCGATCACTACACATGAATGAAATGCCCAATGGTGTCCACTATACCGATTGGTGATGTCCGCATATCACTTCATATCAATTGACTAGCCTCTCAGAGTCCATTCATTCTAAATGTGCTGTGTGTTCAGGAGTTCACATACTTAGTATAGCAGAATATCCTTAGTTAATGTATCAAATTTTGATGTGTGAAACATGGCATGATGGAAATATTGTATCCGGTGTGAAAGAACTTATCTGAGTAGATTATGTTAAAAAAATTTTAGTATAAGTGCAATTAATAAAAAATATTTCAGTCAACTACTTTGCTTAAAAACTAATTTATTGACTGAATTTCATTAATGTATAAAAAATAGGAAGTAATTCTTTCGTTTTTCTCCTACGTTAAAAGCGCAATATATCCGAATGAGCGATATAACGAGGGGCTATTGTACTTTTCTCAAATTGAAAATATGTGATTAATATTCTACAAAAGGTAAAAAGATAAACTGTCCCAAGTATGGACACTTGACTGTACTGAAAAAGTTAGGCACACAATTCTAAAATCAGTTGAAAAGTTTAACTTTTTTTGAAGTAATGAAAAAAGAAAAAAAAAAAAAAAAACACTCTGCATTTTACTATTTTAAATGACAATTGTTTTAGTAACGTACTTTTCTTCTACTTTCTCTTCTAGAAATGTAATGAAAAATTGCAGTCAGAAACTTTTGAAGATTAATCTAAAAATTTCACCATTCATGATGTTTTTCCCATACGTATATGAAATAAAAATACTATTACTCTCTTTTTTTTACTGTTACTCACTTGATTTTGTCCCATTATTGTGTATAAGATCAAAGCTGTTGTGTGTGCACTTAAGTTTCATTTAATTGTTTTTTGACTTAAAAATATTTAGTTATAGAATCAAAATCCAATTTATATGCAATAGAGTGGAACAGTCTATTCTAATTGGAACTTACTAGGATCACGAATCACCACTGATTTGTGCAGTGTAAATAATTCAAGATTCTGAAAAAATTGATAGGAGATATTTGCAATTCGTCAATTCAAGTTGCTATAGGGGAGCTTATTTATCTCATGCGATGTATTCCGTGGTGTCGGGCAGCCAATGAAAATATCGTAACTGAGCTGCTATCATATGACACAGAAACTGATTTGCTTATAGAGTAGAGATAAATAATTTTCCTAGGCCAGAGAATGAACATCAAAATACTCTTATTCTTACACATTGGTGAGGCAAATACTGTTTGTGTATTCCATTCTAATGTGGCACTATTATTACTTAAAAGAAAAAAAAGTACTTTTTATGCAAAGAGAATGTAGAGAAGCAGCGCTGTGTAACAAAGAATTTCATTGTCTTGCTTAATCCCTCAGGTTAACAACAAGAATTTAAAAGTTTAACGAACTAGGTTCTTTCTGTCTCGTGCTTACTGTCATTCGCCAGCCCCTTAGATTTATTGCGTGGTAATAGCTCCCTTTGCTGTCTCGCTGCTCATTAGAAATGATAATTATTTTACTTGTGTCAATCAATTTTAACAGGCGAAAAACATTGAATGAACAAAATACAGACTAAGTGAGGTTTTTAGCATTATAAAGAAAAGAAAATATCATTTCTTCAGCAGCGGGACAATACGACGTGTATAGGTCAGAAGACTATTGTTTAGTTAGGGAGATAAAAAACTTTTAAAAATTAATTTGGTTTATCAACAGAAAAATACACAATAATTTTTAATGACGGACATCAGTGTTTTTCATATTTGGGCTAAATTGAAAGATTTCAATTGGATAACAGTGCTACAAAGTTTTTATGTTAAAAATATGCGTTTTTCAGACCAAGATTAAGGAAAAAATCTGTTGTGAGAGATTCCGGATGATTTTCAGACTATACAAACTTCCAATTGGAGAAAAAAGGAACTTGAATACCAAACAGATTTTTGGAAAAATATATGCGCTATACCAATGGTCTTCAACTTGAATTCCGCGGAATACCAGTGATCCTTGGAACTGTGACAGGGGTTCCACGAGTGATCACTACTTGCTTAATTAAAGTGACAAAATGTCAGTATTTTTTTTAAACTACAAGATTAAATATTCAAAGGCGGTTTGCTTGTAAAATATATCTGTACCTCAGAAGCAGACTAACGTAAGTCCACTTTCGTCATTTTTCAGTAGAGGGGAAAAACGATGTATTCGACAATCGTTTTTTCCCTCTACCGAAAAATGACGAAAGTGGACTTACGTTAGTCTGGTTCTGAGGTACAGATATATAAATGAAATAAGTCTTTACAAACGTTTTCTTTTTATAAATCTGTTATAATTAAAAATATTGCTGACTTTTTGCTTATTAATCAAAGCATAAACATTAGAAAAACAAAATCAGCACCATTAGCTAATTTTCCATTCATTAACTTGTTAAGATTTTTGTATTGGAATAGATAAAATATGCAATAATACTTCGTAAATTTCAGTAGAATAAAGCTTTGGTTTTTTTTCTGCTCTTTTATCAAGAGATTCCTTCAAAAAAAAAAAAAAAAAAGGGCAAGTCTAAAGGGCTCCCGAGGAGTTTAAGGGGGAATAGCCCTGCGCAATAAGCTTCTATCGGGCTGTACGCCTAGGGAGAAGAGAAGGGTACTCTTTTTTAAAAGCGTATGCATAAAATGAGAACTTAGTTGCAAAAAAGTACACTTCAAACTTCTTGTCTTATTGTTTTAAAATTTCAACTTTAATCGAGGTTAAACATTGTTTCGCATTAAACGAAGCGTGCAAATATTTTCTCATCTATTCGTTTTACGAGTGGGCGATTCCTACTCCGCACAAACTGTTTAAAAGTACATTTCACAACGCCAGAGCTATTTGTTTTCGCAAATGTGGAAGTGGTTTTCGACATATACAACCAAATTAAAAACAAGTAACACAGTAATACTGAATCTTATTATTCTGCTGAGTGGAAACAGCTGAGCAAACAATGCTGCTATAAACTGTTTTGGGTATTTCAAAGAAAGTATCTGGAATGATATTGAAGTTTAGCAGCTTCACAAGAGGAAATATTTTGGGTGATTGCGTCTGCAGAGAAATTTGTGCCCTGCTTTCCAGATAAAAGGGATCAACAAGAAAACAATAGGAATAATAAGAAAATTTTCTATACTCACTTATTTTAAAATAGGCGTATCAAGTTTGGAAATTTTGCCCCCTCTCCAAGGAAAATGTAAATAGTTCCTCTTTTTTATGCGCTGCTGTTGAAGCATTTCATTTATTTTATGTTTATCGAATTAGGCTTACGCTTTTATTTGTATCCTCATGTCTCACTTATTTCTCAACGTTTTCTAACAAATATAGGCATACATAAACAAAGCAAAAATTTCTAAGGAAAAATTGTACTTTATTAACGTAGATTTTTCAATAGATTAATAGTTTACGCACGAAGCAATTTTAACCATAGTTGCAAAAGCTAAGTGGGAAAAAGACCATCGCGCAGTAACTATGACAACCATCAGGGGAAAAGTGCGGAGAGTGGGAAATTAATTTTACTTTGAGCCGCCATCTCTCGTTACACAATACACAGGGTATAGTTGCAGGAAAGCTACGGTTTGGAAGCTACAATCAGGGATGCCCTACAAAATAGTGTCATGGCACAGGCTTCGCTATTGACGTTTTTTTGCGGGGGAGTGGGATTTTAAGGGGTTATTTTCATTAAATATCATTTATGTAATATTAGTAGTAATGAAATGACAGTTGTTTGTTTTTTGTGATTCCAAGGTATCCACAAGTAATTTTTATAACAAATTGGGTCTTGTAGCTTTTTTTCTCTCTACGTACAATTACTACACACATCTTCAGTGGTTAAAATCGAAGACAATAAATTCTCAATAATTTGTTCTTTTAATGACCAAATTATTTTACTCAGTGCAATCTTTCATTTAATTCATTCTTTCTCTCTATGTGGTTCTAATTTGAATAATATTTCAATGGGACTCGTATTAACATGGGCAAAATGGAAAGATGCAAAAATGTTCTGAATTTCATTTTTGTAATATTTATGCAACATTTAAAAAATGTCTATAATTTATTTTCTCAAGAATAATAAAAAACTGAGCGGGGAAATCTTTTTTTCCAATTAAGACTGAGATCAAATTAATATGCGTTTCAAAAAGTCGAAAAACCACAAGAAAAAACATCTCATTTACTCTTTCAAACTCGGAAACAGCCTCTAGTTGTTATCGCCAATTTTCAAAGAACTCGTTTACAGTTGCGTTTACGGATTGTTGAACAGCGCAAAAATAATAGTAGTGATAGTAACGAGCAACAACGCAGAGCTTCAACGCTTGAGCTGTTAAAATCATGGGTACAGACTCGACCATATGTTCTGTCGAGCTGCTGAATGCCGATTGAGTTTCTGTCTAGCGGAACTAGCGCTTGCTAATTCAAGCGGAGGTTTCACTTTTCGCTCGAAAAAGCAGACGGTTTCTGTTGTTGTTGCAATATTCTGCTTGCGATCAGTTGTTTGACTTACACCAGTTACTTTCTCCCTAATAAACTAACCCCATCCCTCCCAAGCTCAATTCCGCAAAATCCCCCCCCCCCAAAAAAAAAAAAAAAATTTCTCAACTATCTTGCTTTAAAATTAGGTTAAAGATGACAAGTTTTGGAGTCCCAAATTTCCAGTGAAATTCACATCATTCTCATTCATATAATGAATCAATTAAAGAAAAAAAAATTGGAAAATATCAAGAAACAAATTTGCCTAAGATAACTGAAGTGACAACAGATATGAAAACGAACTGCTTACATGTACAACAGAAATTCAAAGAACAAGCAATAGCATTTCGTAAAAAAATTATGATCGTGCAAATAATCGCAACTACTATTAATAAGTTTTACCGAGTGCTCGGAAGTACTGTGGCTACGAAATTCGCGCGATTGCTATACTTTACTGAAAACAGGCAAGTCGTTTGCTATCAAGACCGATGTTTAGTTATTTTAGAACGGGATCTCGCATATACAGAGAAGTAAGGGAAGTTGTAGGGGTTGTGACGTTCTGTAGTGACCATATATAGCCTGAAGCAGCAGTTTCTAAACTTTTATTTAAAAAAAGAAAAAAAAAAGAGAATATCTCCCAGACTCCTGTTTGTGCCCGAAAATTAGACTTTGGTCCCTCCTTCCAATAAATAAGCCCCTCCAAAACCAGAAGCTGGATCCACCTTAGCCAACATTTTTCATAAAAGGTAAGGTTTTGTGACAACGAGTTTATTCCATACTATGTTTTCTTTGACATATAATAAAAACCTTCGTTTTTAAGTACGCTTTCCCTATCAACTTATACATAAAGAAATGCTGTCGATCTTAATAAAGACATAAGACAATGAATGCTAACGTGGAATTACGTTTGTAACGTTGTAAAGATATTGAATGAAAATTAAGTTATTGATAAGGATTATGTATGAAAATTCCATCTAATCTTCGCATAAGCTACTCATTAAATATTTATTAACCTCAATGACAGTACCCAGTGCTCATTTCAATTCATGCAAAAGGCAATGGTGTCATTGTATTCAAATCACTTTTCGACAAACACCTCATTATATTCCAAGTAAAGCTCTATTAATTAGTTTGTAACTGTTAGAATGTTACATTGCTTAGGATTAATTCCGACTGCGAATAAAGGAATAATTATTTTTACCGTAATACCGTGCTTATCAACAAATCGTCTGCGAATTTCGTTGCTGCCAGATGTATGGGAACAACATTATGATAGAAAAAGGGAAGTTTGAAAGGATCAATATTTTAACCCATTAATGCCTGACATTTTTTTTCCAAAGATACTTTGTATACTGGTAACACGGCTACAGAATGCACTTTAAAATGGTTATGTGCTGCAATCTGTTAATAATGAATTGAAACAATAACAAAGTAATAATTGAACACTATTATTTGGTTGAAATGTTCATTTTTGGTAAATTCAAACACTTTTTGGACCGTCCCTAAAAAGGGACGCTAGGCATTAAGGAGTTAAGTTAGTCACCCGGTGGCAGTGTTGTACAGTACAGTGTCTAAATTATTTACTGTTACAAATGCGTATCTCAGTCTTTGTATTTATAGAACTGACGATGTCTTGCTTCTTTTGCATTGGCACTATTGCTGGTGGTTTTACTCTTTTTCAACCAAGAATATAAACACTTTACAATATAAATATTTTGAAAAGCCTCATGCGCTGTTTTTGCAAAGTCTGAAGCTAAATGCTAAGTAGCCACCGAAACTGACAGCTAAGTGAATGCAACTTCTAGCTCTTTACATGTGTGACCAATTTTTACTTGAGGTTATAAAGAGACATTTGTACAGTTTTTAACTTTTAGCCCTAAATAATTTGAATACACATATACAGGGTGTCCACTCCAATCGTGGACCAATAGCTAATTTCTAAACCGTTAGAGATAAGCATATAGTTTATTTAGGAAAAACTCTCCAAATTACGAAAGGAATTTTGGGTCTATTCAATGTTTTTCAAAAAATCAAATTTTGAAAGAGTTACGAAATTTAAATTTTTATACAGCACCCCAGTCCTATCAATTATGTTTAGTAAAACATTCTTGACACTGTAACGTTTAAAAATAAAAAAAAATCACTCTTCTACCACAAAAATTGACCGAGTTATGACGTTTTGAAAAATCAAGATTTTGAAGGATTTCGCATACGGTCCCTTAAGCGATCGCTCGATGACGTCATGAAATAATGCAAAATCTTGATTTTTCAAAACGTCATAACTCGGTCAATTTTTGTGGTAGAAGAGTGATTTTTTTTTAGTTTTAAACGTTACAGTGTCAAGAATGTTTTACTAAATAGGATTGATAGGACTGGGGGGCTGTATAAAAATTTAAATTTCGTAACTCTTTCAAAATTTGATTTTTTGAAAAACATTGAATAGACCCAAAATTCCTTTCGTAATTTGGAGAGTTTTTCCTAAATAAACTATATGCTTATCTCTAACGGTTTAGAAATTAGCTATTGGTCCACGATTGGAGTGGACACCCTGTACATAAAATGTAAGGAAAAATTTAATCCAATTTGTCCCAAGTGTGACGTAGTAATCACCCTATATTTAATATTTTTGACGTGTACTCCCAAATGTTCAGTTTGATTTCTTATTATTCATTAATAAACTTCCGGTTTGCTCATCTTGCCCTCTTTTGACAAGAGTAAACAATTTTTATAATAGGAAATAATTGTCACCCAATCATGATATCCAAAATTTTAATGAAAACTTGGAACAAATAGACTTACTCGAATATATGTGTCATTATACTCACAATTTAGTAAAAAGTGACAACGAGGAGTAACATCAAAAATTAATTTACACAAGTAAGAAATATTTCATTCTTATTTGGTGAGATTTGTATGTGAAAAAAAAAGTAACCTATACATTCAGCATATATCCTTAGCCTTCCAGTAAAAAAAAAAAAAAATAATAACGGGCCTGTGAGCACTATTATGGTTTAATCCTTTGAAAAAGTAAATAATAGAATTCTTTTGCACTAAAGAGGTAAATTTTTACGTGATGACAAAATGGGTCACGTGTCAGCTCACGAATTCCATCTCTGCAAACAATCACGCGACAGAACGCCACAACTAATTAGCTGCAGTTTCCTCCGACCAAAATGACCCATTTCGAACTTCCCGTGCTTCCTCGTTTCCCTCCGGGGTTTGCGCATCCCCGTGGAATGAATACGAGAATTGTTTGATTTTTAATTAAAAATGTAGGCTATGTGTGTATGGCCTGCTAAGTGGAGGAGATGTGTTTGTTTCGGGTTAATCGTTGTGGAAGACGGCGAACGGAAGCCGAGATAAACACGCGTGCAGCGTACTCAAAAAGCACCAAAAAAAAAAAACCCATACGTGCACCCATACGTGAAATTTTAAGGGGGCACTTAAATATTTTCTCCATAGTTAAGTAGGATATTTCTCCTATGGAAAGCGATTTCATTCCAAATTAGAGTTATTAAAATTTGACCTTTTTAGCAGTTTAGTTTATATAAGTGGGCGTGGTTTTTGTTGCTTTTCGATGAAATTACATTGTGTTTGCACCCTTTGACTCCTTGAAAAAACTTGAAACTTGTTGAAAAAACTTGAGATGACGGGCCTGCCACGTTGGCAAACTCCACTCCAATGTGGTCAAATTTCGTTAATTTCCTGTTTAATCCGGTGTTAAAATTCTACTGAAATTTAGACATAGCAGAGTTTCATCAAATTATAAAAACAAGACTTAAACTAACATTAAAATGTAAAATTTAATCATCTCATCGTCAAACAGAAGTAGTTGTCGTGGAAAGTAACAAGAACGAAGAAAAGTACTATAAACAGACAATTTTTTTAAAAAATGTACATTTAACTAGTAGAATTAAATCGTCGCATCACTAGATTTCCAAACATAACAAAAAATAAAACAAACAATTAAAATTCTTAAAACTTATATTAAAATGCAAAATTAAATTATTGTATGGCGGGTCAATCCATTTCAAATCAACCAGTCAGTGTTGCTCAACATTTTTAATTTTCCTGATTTTTTTTTTTATCATGGATTACCTATGGGTAGACATTAACAAACTGCAATTGAAAACAATTTACATGCGATATTTTTTATTTGGCAGCCATTTCAAAATGGTGATATGGCAAATTTGATAGAAAAACAGGGTTTGCGAGAAATTTTATTGCCGTCGTTTTTTAAGATATCAAATTTTTTAAAAACCAGTGTATTCAGCATAAAATGACCTTTAAATACAGCTTCTTTAAATTACCCTATCATGTAAGAAAGTTGATTAAAATCTTTCTCTAATAACTAGGAAAAAAACGTAAAAATTGGTGATTTTCAAGACCATAAATTTTTATGTAGGAAAAGAGACGCAACAATATTATTTTTTTCCTATGTTTGAATACTCATAATACTACCAGCAGCATAAGTTTTAGTCTTTTGAATGAACACCTTTTTTTCTACGGGTCTTAAAAATGGCGGAAAACACGTAAATGCCAATTTTCGTTGGTCAATATCTGAAAAGGGACTGAATGAAAAAAAAATGAAAATTGCATAAAATGTTCTTAATACTAATAAGAATATCTCACAAAAAATTATGACTGAGACTCAATTATGTTTTGAGTTATAGAGCTGCGAATTTCAACAAAAACGCTACCTTTTTGATACACCCGTGCAATGCTAAATTAGCAACTAAGGCTTGACAAAGTTAAATAATGCTGAAATCTATAAGTTAACAATGCACTTTTAATTACTTCTTTTAAAAAAAATAATCGACAGTTGTTGTAGTACTACCGCAGAATTCTTGAACTTACCCATATGTTTTATTCACTACAATGGTGTAAACCAGTGGTTCTCAAACTGGGGGGCGATTGCCACCAAAAGGGAGATTTGACCCCTCAAAGGGGCGATAAATTCTTAAGGGGTGATAGGGGGCGATGGGTATTTAGAAGAGAAAACAGTAGTAATAAAAGGGTAGCGAAAACCAAAATCATAAACATGTACGAAATCAGTTGTTTCAGACCTTCAGACAATTAATCACAAGTTAAGAAAGAAACAAATCAAAGTTCAAGAGCTTCCTCCTTGCACCTCGGATGAGTCTTAGAAAGTATTTTGTCATTCATTGTCAATTTTATGAATTTTTTGATTTTCAATTTATTTTCCTTCAAGTTTTTAGTTTCAATGATTTTAATTGCCCCAGATTCCAGTGTAGAACAGAGAATAATGTCTCGAAAAATTTACTTCTGTTCTTTGAAAAGTACGTCGATAATCTTAGTTAAATGTTCCCTTCAAATGCTTATATCAGTTCACTTTGTGAAAGAAAAAAAAAGGTAGTTCATTTATTTATTAATATTTTTATAGTTTGAAAAGTGATTGGTTAAAATTGCTTTATTGAGTACATTTTACTTCAAATTAAAGTTAGGTACTTATATTTTTAATAATGATATGTTCACTTGCACCAACTTATATTTTTTTAGAGGAAGCAGGGGGGGGGGGGGCAATAGGTGTCAGTCAGCGTTGAAGGGGGCGATGAGCTCTAAGAGGTTGGGAAACACTGGTGTAAACTATTATACACATTAATGTTTTTTTAAATATACTTTTGTATTCAACTCGTTACTACTTGCCAGCTGTAATTTTAATTAAAGAGGTGAACAAACATGATATTTCATTGCACAGTTTATCAGTTATGTTGTGTGTTCTTCCAGACAAAGTTGTGAGTTCCAATGAAGTCCATGCTGTATCTTTTTAATTCTTCAATGGAAAATATAGTCATTCTTTTATATATATATTTTTTTTTCATCTTTTCTTTGATATACCACTAAAAGCAAGAAAATTTAATTCAAATTAGAGCTGATAAATCATTATTTATATCCCACGTCATTATGTTTTCCTTTTTTTAACCATGAAAAAACGATCTTTTCTTGAAAGAAATATAAACTTTTAAAAATACTAGAATTACTCAAGAATATTGAATTGGATACGTTTAGACAATAGAAAAAAAAAAGCAGTGGTGAAGTCCAGTAAATCAGATGACCTATTAGATTACTCTTGTGTACAGTGCTGTTGCTTAGATCATTACCTGCATTTAAGGACAGATTTTTTAAAAAAACGAAATAAAAGAAAGCCCCACACTTCACAGAATAAACATTTTTCTTTTCAGCTACTGTAGTAAAAATTAGCTTAATCTACTTTATGGGAGATTATTTATATTAACAAATGTTTTTGACGTTATCATATATTATAACTTGAACTGCATTTGAATCATTTAACTTTATCAGTTAAGATAATTTTAAGCCTATAGTTCCTAATTTAGCATTGCACTAGTGTTTTAAAAGTGTTCAAGAATTTTACGGTAGTACTACTACTATTGTCGACTATTTTTTAAAAAAAGAAGTAATTAAAAGTGCATTGTTAACTTATAGATTTCGGCATTATTTAACTTTGTCAGTTAAGATAATTTTAAGCCTTAGTTGCTAATTTAACATCTCACGAGTGTATTAAAAGGTATCGTTTTTGTTGAAATTCACTGCTCTATAACTTAAAACGTAGTTGAGTCTCAGTCGTAATTTTTTTCTGAGATATATTTATTAGTATTAAGAACATTTTATGCAATTTTCATTTTTTTTTTCATTCAGTCCCTTTTCAGATATTGACCAACAAAAATTGGCATTTACGTGTTTTCCGCCATTTTTGAAGACCCGCAGAAAAAAAAAGGTGTCCATTCTAAAGACTAAAACTTATACTGCTGGTAGTATTATGAGCACTCAAACATAGAAATAAAATAATATTTCTGAGTCTTTCTTCCTTCATAAAAATTTATGGTCCTAAAAATTTCCAATTTTTACGCTTTTTCCTAGTTTTTAGGGAAAGATTTTAACCAACTTTCTTACATGACAGGGAAATTTAAAGAAGATGTATTTAAAGGTCATTTTATGCTGAACACACCGGTTTTCAAATTATTTTGATGGCTTAAAAACGACTTGGCAATAAAATTGCAACCCCCTTGGCTAACCCTGTTTTTCTATCAAATTTGCCGAATCCCCATTTTGAAATAGCTGCCAAATAAAAAATATAGCATGTAAATTTTTTTCAATTGCAGTTTTGTTAATCTACCCATAGGTAATCCATGATAAAAGAATCAGGAAAATTAAAAATGTTAAGCAACAAATTTTATTTATATTGGGTGATTTGAAATGGATTGACCCTGGCCAAATACACTTTTAACCCAATTAAAAAAGTTTGTTTGAATGGGGAGTGTTTCCTTCAGTCAAAAGTACAACTTTTAGTCACAAAAATACCTAATTTCTCTCACGCGTGCGCTAAAAAAATTAATTTGCGCCTTGCAGGAAAGTATCATAGAAAGTATTTTCGTAGAACATTTACTAAATAAGAAATGGATTGTTTCTGCACTACTTTCTTGTGCCACCAGCACCCTTGTTCTAGCCAATTTCGTAGACTGAAATCTTTTTCTCGAACCTGTTAAGTTAAAGACGTTTGACGTTTTTGTTACCAAGTGAATAATGAAGTCGTTGAAGATCACGCAGAGTGAAGCGAGATTAGATCTGTCTTTTGGTAGAACTTACACGTTTTCGTTAGTTACATGAAAATTTTATTTAGATTTATCAAATAAAAAATGACGGCTTCAAGCTCCCAGCAGCATTGTGTGCAAATATCTACAAGAGTGTTAGAATGATGCTTTTTCGTTGAAAAATTTATAGCCGCCATTTCTTCTGCAGAATGGCTCCTCGTTGATATTAAAAACCTCGCGACCGTTGTAAGATACAGCATATCTTTCACAAAATAGCAGTTTTATACATCGGATGATATGTGACGAATCACATAAGAAAATGAGTGGAATGAACTGGGTTTCAACTGGTTTTCTGCAAGGTTGTGCAGTAAATGATACAGTATGAATGTGAAAGTATGAAAAGAAAAGAAAAATGCAAATAAATTTATATTTTTTATTAGAGTCTAGTTTTTGTCTACCATTTATCCCAAATTTATTCTGCAAGTGACTGAATCAAAAAATGCAATGTTAACCGTATGAGACGTAATGTAGTTAACTTTATAATGATGCTTTAAGTGCGGTTTTTTTTTTTTTTTGAATTCTAAACATAAATACATGGTTGAAAAATCATTTAGTGAAACAATACTTTGCTTTCGATCATTTTTGAATTTAATTGCATTTTAAAATTTAGAATTACTCTGCATATCAAAAATTTATTGGTAGATTAAAAAAAAAAAACAATATACAGAGGTGAGAGAAATAATACACCGATAATTTGGTGCCTGTAATAGTAACGATTGTCTCGCAACCTTTATAAGTGATTCTGTTTATTTCCCAGCAAAATATATAATAATGTTTACTAACAAATAAAAAAATAGTTTCCCCTGGACTCATACGTATTACAAATATTTCGCACTGGCGGCAATATGGTAAACTACTGCAGTGAATCTCCCCCGCTCCCCCCTTTTATAATGTCACTGAACTCATCTTACACAAGCAGCTTCTAGAGGCTCATTACATTCAGTGACAAACCAAACTATAATTGTTTTGCAAAAAAGAAAAAAAATGTTTCCTTTACGGACATGTCTGCACAAATACAAGTTCAATATCATGATTTGGCAGTGACTTTACCGGTCCAATTACAAAAAGTGTGTGTTATGGTTATAAAAGTAATCATGTCTTTACTTCAAGCTCATAAGGAAGGGAATCTTTGTTTCTATTTATTTTTCAGTCTCTGCAGTAAATGTACAACACGTTGGAGGATTTCGTTTCATAATAAACAGTCATAAAGTAAATAGTTTTTTACGCACTTTTTCCTTCAGAGAGTTTAAATCTTGTGTTAAATGCACCAAATCTCATTGTTCAAGTCATTCAACTAGTGGAAAATGACCTAAATTTAAAATACTGAAAATTTAGTTTCCCATTGTAAAGATCAAGATTACCGGTTGCATCTCGCCACGTGGCAGGTAAATTAAAAAAAAAAAGCGACTGAAATTATTTATGTCATTATACACTCAATCGCCTCTTTCTCAAACTCAAACCCACTTGCTTACCTATTAGAGCCTTCTATTGCCAGAAACTTCAACTCAACAGTATATCTCCACCACGGGCAGTATACATGATGAGTGGAATAACATTATCAAAAGGAGGTTCTTTATTTTTGTACATAGTTTATGATTTATTAATGAGTAAAGTTATGAATAAATGTGTGAATAACTAGCTTAGCTATGTGAAAACATTCCTCTTAAAAAAGAAATTTTTCCATTTTCGCAAAACTAGCACTCATCGTACAATTAACGTTAATGCCATTCATCTGTTACCTTAACTTTTCTTGCTTTTGTAACAATTTTAAAGCAAATTGTTTGATCAGTTATTTGTTTCGGTACACAAGAAAGTGGCTATTAAAAAAAAAAAAAAAAAAAAAACCGTGGCGACTAATAAAGTTTGTTTTTATTCGCCACTAGCGGAAAAAAAAATTATCAGCTTTTTTCAGAAGTCAATTGTTTCAAACACAAACAAATAATTTCTCTCTCCATGTAATGTAAACTAAAACAGTGCCAGGTCATGACGAATTTAACAGTAATTCTGCTTTCTAAAATATATGAATCAAGTAGGTGATGATCTTTACTAAAAAAAAATGAAGAAAAAAAACCTCTCTGAAAACACATTATTATTGTAAGTTATCATTGAAAGGACTCCTGAAACGAAAAACAAAAAGTTAAATAAAAACAAGAGCGCATAGATTGCATGAAATCTGTTTAGATTATAAACTCAAAACATCTGACCGACGCTATATTTTCTTTTCACTTCCTCCAATCTGTGTTTCCAAGAATTACTACGGAGCATTAACCTATTAATTTTCGTCTGCAAGAATAAAATGAAAATAACGACCAAAATCTTCCTGTTAACACAGTTCTTCGCGTTCTAAGTTTGTTTTACTTCATGTCAAGAAGAGATTTTATTTATTTTTCCTATTGCATATTCGGAAGGCGGTCGGCATCTTCTTATGCCATTGTTTTTCTTCCATTCGGATTTAAGGAACTGGGAAACTCTACACACATTGTTCCATCCGTGTACTGAGGGGGTTGTTATGCACAAAGAGATTGTTCCTAGCATAAAATTAGCAAACTTTAATCCCTAAATGCAGCTGCATTAATGAGGATAACAATTATTTTCACAAAGAACATTTTCCGCATGCAGATAGTTAGGTGTAAGCTAGCGTGTTTGCATAGCTTAATCGTTATCTTCTTATTTTCATAACACAAATCGCTGTTAGCATATCTCTCAACTTCATGCAAGTGCAGAAAAAACTCGAAGTCATATGGACCGAACTATCGTCTGTCAATCAAAAGTTCCGTATAAAAGAAGTAGAGGGACTTAAAAATGGCTGTCAAAAGACTGCATGAACTTAAGCTCTGGATCTGGTCACTTTTACAAAAATAACTATTAAATGAAATATTTTAAATTATATTACGTATAGGTGAATCGCTTATTTCAAAAACCAGTCAAACGTCAAGTTCCAAAGTTACGAAAAAGAATTATTAGCAGCATATTAAAACTTTTTGATAAGGATTACAACATTTTAAATGGATAAGGATGCACATTTAAGTATACAGTAGAGAACCAATTATCCGGGAAGCTCGGGACCAGCGCGATCCCGGATAACTGAATTTCCCGGTTTTCTGGATCGCTAAAAAAACTCTGCATTTTTTGTAGTTTTTTAAAATCATAATACAATGGCTGAGAATTACACTTCTAAATAAGAAGAAAATACTATGTAAATGCTTAGAAATTAAAAATAGTAACGAAAGAAAAACATTTATCAATCTAAAAATTTATTCATAATAGATATGTACATTTGTTTTTAAATTCATAACTCACCCATTAAAATTATTTTTTGAACATTTCATTGAGTTTTAGCTGCCGATAATTTGGTTTCCGCTCTAGGAACAATTGCGGAATTTTTTTCACAGCCATTATGTGGGATTCATCAACGAAGGATTTCTGTTCCATTCCTGCAATCAGTTCTTTCGTTAACTCAATGCAACGTTCGTTGGATACCACTGGAACGATGTCTTCACACTCACCCTCGTCGTCTTCGTCGCTATCTTGTTCCGGGTCATTCGGGTGTAAAACCATTTGAATTATTTCGGAATCCGTCATTTCATTAATAACAGGGAGATCCTTATCAGCATCAAAACATTCTTCAATGTCGGTTTCTGAAAACAGATCCCGCTCCAGCCACTTCCGAGAGTATTCTTGAAGATCGTTTTGTAACTCTTTCTCTTTTGCAGCTATAACCCCTTCAAAAGTAGGCTCATCGGGATCACCATAAGAAAGAGCGAGGGTGCATGAGCGTTACTTTCTAATTCCACTCATAAGACGGGAGAATGTACGATACTTCCAACGGAAATTTGCTTATCTTTTTAACATCTCGGAAAAATTCGCACTTTTCTGACAATGAGCGAAAACGAGTACTTTTTGAAAATAAGGGAGAAAATCCAGCAAAATTTTCCCGGTTTTCTGGTTTCCCGGTTATCTGATTCCCGGATAAAAGGTTCTGTACTGTATTAGTAAAAAACTTCGTAATCCCGTTTGATTACTTAAATATGATGATAATTTCCAATTTCTGAAATTGATAAAACTTGGCTTTTGGCTAGTTTCTAAAACAACGGTTCAATTATGAACAATAAAATTTGCTGAATAGATGTCACACAAGTCAGAAGTCATGCAATGTAAGTTTTGGAACACATTTATATTGCTAGTTTTATTCTTCATTGAATTAGTATTAAGTCAGTGCACTTGATGTTTTGTTCTTTAATTTTGTATCGAAGACGTGAAGCACCAAGTCTCAAAATCAAAATCAACCAGAATATGAGTTAAAAATTGCTTTTTTGTGATCATTTGTATTGCTGGATTTTCATTTAGGGTAGATGCTACAGTTATGGCCACTTTTAGAGGAAGTTTTAAAAAGAAAATTAATTGTAAATGACTAACTGTAGTGTATTTATTCATGCAAATATCATTGTTTAGTATATTTACTAGGCTATTTAACCATTTTAAAATACTGAAATAAAACATTTTTGATTTTGCGTTCAAAATTACCAAATATTTTTTCCCGATTTGTACCAGTTATGGCCACCTCTGCACCAGTTTTGGCCACATTCATGTACCAGCTATGGCTACATCAATATGATTTCTTTAAATATATGTTTAGAAACTCAAGAAAAAATTTAAGTACTATAATAAGCCCCCCAGTCATATCATTCATATTTAGTAAAACATTCTTGACACTGTAACGTTTAAAACTTAAAAAGAATCACTGTTCTACGACAAAAATTGACCGAGTTATGACGTTTTGAAAAATCAAGATTTTGCATTATTTCATGACGTCATCGAGAGATCACTTAAGGGACCGTATGCGAAATCCTTCAAAATCTTGATTTTTCAAAACGTCATAACTCGGTCAATTTTTGTCGTAGAGGAGTGATTTTTTTTTAGTTTTGAACGTTACAGTGTCAAGAATGTTTTACTAAATATGATTGATAGGACTGGGGGGCTGTATAAAAATTTAAATTTCGTAACTCTTTCAAAATTTGATTTTTTGAAAAACATTGAATAGACCCAAAATTCCTTTCATAATTTGGAGATTTTTTCCTAAATGAACTATATGCTTATCTCTAACGGTTTAGAAATTAGCTATTGGTCCACGATTGGAGTGGACACCCTGTATAATGTAATGTATTATTTGTATGTAAATTTATCTTAATATATAAAAATTACGTGTCTCTGTGTTTGTGGCCAATGGACTCCTCAGCTACTAAACCGATTTTAACCAAATTTTGCACGCAGTTTCAGTTTGGTCCAACTTAAATGATAGGATAGTTTTTATTTCAATTTAGGACCGCAATATATTTTTTATTGCAAATAATCTATTTAGCTACCAGCTTTTCTGTATTCTTGGCTTGTATAAGATAAAATCTGCTGCTGGGTTGTCAGTTGCTTCGGAAGCAAAAAGCAATAGTGGTAACGATTAAGGATGTCGAATCGGTTTCTGGCATATTCGTCCCGATTCTCTTAATTTAAATTGTGCTTGTAAGTATTATTAAATCAATATTCGGAAAAGTATTATTTGCTTACTTCTTCTTTACTTAATTCAATTTATTAAAGCAGTTTAGATACTTAACATATGCTATTTTGTATGTTTTAAAAATATTTTTCACTCATGTTTAGGTACAAATATTTTTTTAGGAAAATTATTTTAGTGAAAAATATCATACCTTTTTCGAGCTTTGAGTTATAAAATATTCATATTGTTTAGTGATTTTTATGTCAGGTGTATTTAGACAAAGAAAGGCTCACTGCATTATGTGATCTTTTACCTATGTAATATTTAAATTTTTAGTGATTTAGTTCAGAATTGTATTTGCTAAGCGTATCCATCTGCAGCAATAAATTTGCAAATTATCGTTCAACAATACATTTGGTATTTACTATTCAAAAAACAAATTCTTAGGAGGGAAAATGTACTGTTTTATGGTGCGAAGATTAAAATTATTTCTATACACACAATTTTTACCGTCACATTGCTTTGTAATATAAATATACACCTCAGAGTTTGCGATTCAAAATTCGACTGTTTCGTAAATATCGTACCTTTTCGGGTTTTTAAGTTATACAATATTCATTTTTTTGTGATTTTGTATTTCAATTGTACTGTAATAAAAAAAAGTTTTACTGTAATTTGTGAACTTTTACCTGTGTAATATTATAATTTAGAGTGATTTTGCTCGGAATTGTATTTTCTAAACGTACCTCTCTGCATTCATAAGTTTTCAAATTATTACTATTATAGCTTATTTTTTACTTTTTCATTTTTTTCCTTAGTAAATACAAATGTATTCTTGGACGACAATTTGCACATTTATAACCGTAGGTAGTACGGTAGTTCGCTCAGTATATAAAATTTTTAACTAAATCACTCTAATTTTCAATTCTACACAGGTAAAATTCGCAAATAACAATAAAACATTTTTTTTAAATATCTTTTATTTAGGTGCGAAGATTAAAATTATTTCTATACACACTATATTTACAGTCACATTGCTTCGTAACATAAATATACACCTCATAGTTTGCGATTCAAAATTCGACTGTTTCGTTAATATCGTACCTTTTCGGGTTTTTAAGTTATACACTATTCATTTTTTGTGATTTTTTTCCAATTGTATTGTAATAAAAAAATGTTTTACTGTAATTTGTGAACTTTTACCTGTGTAATATTAAAATTTAGATAGTTTAACTCATACCTTAGCCACAGTAACGCGTGGCCGGGTCAGCTAGTATAAATATATACTTACATTTCATTTTTAAGCCAACTATCGAATAAAACTAAGTGTTAGATAATTTTGTAAGTCACTTGTGAGTAAGAATTGAATAAGCATTCCTTGAGATGTTTTATTTTTTGTAATTTTGTTTCTTTTCTTTCTTCTCTAAGAATATTTTGCCTTGATCAGAGGTAACTACACTAGGTACTCTTTAAAAGTTTCTTTTTTTACCAGCTGTAACAGGTTGATCATCAAGATATTGGCGATTCTCTGTAAACTCGTCATTTTTCACACGAAATCTGTCCGGGCACGGTTTTTTGAAATGTTCGTATAATTATAATACTATTGCTCAGAAAATGAATCTGTTGCTTTGATTTGAAAGAGGGCCAATCGAAGTTTGTGTTTTTCTGATAAATCATGATAGGGGGTAAGTCCCCCGCCTAGTATAACTAGGCAGGGGACTGTGCCAGGTGACTGTGTTTTTGCTCTTTGTTGCGTAATATCTGCAAAACTATTGGAACATAATTAGTTACGAGACTACCTATAAATTTAGGCACAGATCATGGACATAATAACTAATATGTTTCATAATTAGACTAATTGACATTAATAAAATCACTTCCCAGAGGACTGTTTTCGCAACGACCCTGATGTATACTTTCATCACAAATGTGGCTCTCAAACTAAGCAAAGTAGCGTTTCAACACCGTTTTCGGTGATTTCGGCAAATTCACACTGATTACTTTAAACTTCATGCCAAAAATAATTTACAAAAGTTATAGATTTTTCGTATTACAGCTTTGAATTTGTTGCAGGGGACTGTTTGAAAAAACTCCGGACAGAATTTACAGGATAATTTTAAGTTTTAGAAATACGTAATTATACCTTATTTCATAAGAAAAATATAGCTTCATTATTCTATTTTTAGATATTAATTGCTAAATTTATGTAGTGTTAATAGGTTTTTTGAAATACTATCTTTAACAGTTAGACTAGGGGTTTGGGACAGCCAGGGGACTGTTTTTGGCGCTTAGATGATTTCTAGAAAAAAAATTTAAATAGTTACCGCTCCAAATGCAATTGGGCCACAAAGTATTAATGCTTTACTTGCATTAAGAGCAATAATTACTTTATTACACTTTTTTATTTTTAAAATATTCGGTCCGGACAACGAATTACCAGTTTACAGAGAATCGCCCATATAAAAGAGAATTTCGGATATCAGGAATAATTCACGTCTATTCACGTGAAATTGTTATTAACGCTGGAATTAAAAACGTGCACGTCTGCTGCATTTTTTTATTTATCGTCTGCCAATTTTAGCTTTTTTAAAAATCATAATCTTTGTTTTCAAACTAATGTTTTGGAAATAAATCCTTCTATTCTACTGGATGTATAACCAGCGCTTTGAAAATAAAGCCAGGAGAGAGGCTTTTTTTGTGGCAGAATAATGACATTTTCATCATTGAAGGCCTACTGGTTAGACTCAGAATTTTACTTAAGGTAAAGAACGTATTTTTCTCATCTAACCTCTTAACTCAATTACACAGTACAGGTAGAATTATTCTAGGAAAAAATAAATGGAGGATTGTTTTAATTTGAATGGAATAACATCGGAAAAAGTATTTCTGACAAATAAAAAAATAAACTTTATATCGGTCAACTTATTTTTGTGTTATCCTTTGGAGACATGATATTGTTAGAAATTTGGAGAGTCACCCATACTTTAAGTTATTTTATTTGCAAACAATTTAAATACTGAACTATGTGGCCCAAAACTGGTACACGTAATAGATTTCATGCTCCAGTTTTGGCCACCCGCTATTAAATATTAATAATAACTATTTTTAATGCAAAATCAGAATAGAACGAAAGTTTAGCTTATAAAAGCAAATGTCAATCAGCTTTAGGAACAATTTCTGTTTCTCTAAGTCAGATGTTAAAGGAGTTGGAAAATCTTGTTCCTTAACAAAAATCTTAACAGTTATGAGCAAAGAACACATTCTAAAATATTTATTTTTCTTGAAAGTCACATGTTCTAAAAAAGTGAACCAATAAGGTTGCAAATAATAAAGAAGGGTTTGTTTTTGTTGTAAAATTGTACCTGATTGGTTATATAAATCTAAAATGTTAAATATTGAAGAAATCGACTGGAAGTGGCCATAACTGGTCCAGTGGCCATAACTGGAGCGCCTACCCTATTAGCTTATAAAATTAACTTCGTTCACTAAAATCATAGATGATGCATGGAGCATTTTGAAATATTGCTAAAAAATTTTAAATTTTAAATTAAAAAAAAAATATTCATTGTTTTGCATCAATTTGTTTTTTGTTTTTTTTTGCTTTTAGATATAGTAAATATGCAATAATACAAGCACGCAAAGTTTTAGACATATAAATCAATAGATGAAAAAAATCATTTTTGTGCCCACTGTAGCCTTAAAACCAGTACTTTTTTCTTCAAGCTTCTATATTGAATGCTGTTTTTCATTCTTTAAGTTACGTTCACAGCTACTCGGAGAGTAGGGGATGGGAACAGATCCTGTATTGTTATGTTAAACTGCAATAACTAAATATTTTGTTTCATTGTTTTGGAAAGTAGTGATGGTCCCCAACTCTCAGTAATCACGAAAGAAATTACACGGAAATGATGAAAACTTACCTATTCAACTATTCATCAAATTGCCTAAAAGTTTGAATTGCAAGAATCCCTCAAAAAATGTATCAAACCATCCCCGTGAATTTCACTCAGTTTTTCGTATGGAGCGAGTTGACCTGGGCGTGAAAAAAATCTCTCTCTGAAACTAAACAGTAGCTCAATAATTTGAATACAATATGTAATAAAAATGAGTCTTACAGTAGCTCTATAATTTGAATACGATATGTTATAAAAATGAGTCTTTGTAAATAAAGTGTAAGTTACGTACGCTGGTCTAATTTCTTTTTTTTGGAATAAATGTTTTAATTTGAGCTTATTTATTTTTTTTTTCCAGTTATTGGGTTTTTATCTATGTAATTATTTTTATTCATTTCTTTATTTTCACATGCCTACATATGAATGTGTACAAGTCTTCTCTCTTGTTACGCCCTACATTTCTACAACCGCTGATACTTATCTCTTAATTATAACTGCAAGTGAAAATTCGCCTACACATTTACTAAACCCAATGGCAAAAAACAACTCCAAAACTAATTTGAATACAGCATAAATCTGACATTTTTCTCCCAAAACTATTTTGTTTTCTATATCAGCTTATAAGGAACGAGTTTTAGTAATTCCAAAAATGTCTTCGTTACGCCATTGGTGTGATAAGAGCTTCCACTGGATGTGCAAACGAGTTTTTTTTTCTTTCTCTCTCTCGAGAGTAAACGTCTCTACCTAAACCCCTGGGGCTACACGATCCCAGCAGCATCCGTTCTAATCAATTTCTGACCTATTTCTGCGATCGTTCCGTGTTTAGTTTAACCAAAGTTGGCATTTTTTGACCATGTGACAGGCAAGTGGAGACGATTATTTGATACCTGACCGTCGCTCAAGGACTTGCAAAAACCTTGATCGTCCTTGACGCGCTCTGTAACTTTTATATAATTCTTGTCTGCATCTAGATAGATTGATTTTTCTTGCTTTTCAGTTACATATTTTTTTCTTTACTTTAATTCAAATTCATTTTAAAATATCGTCTGCCTTTCAGTAACAGTTTGTTTTTCTTCCTGCACTATTATTGCAAGGAGGGGTGGTAATAAGAGAAAGTGTTTTGCATGTATTAGTTATACACCATTAATTTAATATTTACTCTACACCACCTTCCATATAAGCAAGTGTTAAAAAGAAAAAAGAAAAAAAAATCATTGTACTTTAGATATTTTTTAAAAACCATGTTATGCTATTTCGTTTTTTAGTTATCGTTTATAAATACAGGAATGTTTACGGAAAACAGTTTTTTTTAATGTTTTACTGTTTTTCGAATAATTGCAGCAACGAACTGCAATGTAAAAAACCATGTAAGTTCGTTTTAATGAATCAAATTTCTGCACATTTCCTTACAGTTACTTAATAAAAATATTTTTTTTTTAGAAATTTCGTGAAAGTTACCTTTGTTTCATGATTCAGTACATCAATTTAATGTAGCTAACATTATCTGTTTATTTGTAAGGCCAGAAATCTAACATAGTTCATTAGATTTTTGTAAAATCTTTAAGCTTCACTATGCTGTATATGCCCACTAAGTTCATACATTAGGTGGCCAAAAGTATCCGGACACTTTCAAAAATTCACACTTTTACATATAGCTGGAGAAATAAGTGATCAATTGTTCTTTAACTTTAGTCATACAAAATATAGGCTTCACCGAACATTTCCAAGTTGAAATTAAATTACCCTTGCATTTGGGGGACGATAAGAAGGGGGGTCGAAAGAATAACCGCTTTTTGACCATAACTCTTTGAAAATAGCTCGGAATAAGCTATGCATTTCAGTAATTAATTAGCATACTATGTATAATTACTGTACAAATTCAAATGAACGTACCACTCTTACTTCCGAAGATATGAAACATTTTTTAAAAAACGGCAATTTTATTTGAAGGGTTTTTGCTCATAACACGCAGAGTTTTTGATCAAACCTTATCAAAACTTCAGGAAAGATGACAAAATACAAGAGAAAGAACATACTAAAACGGTTTTTAAAAATATTAAAAATCCGATGAGATATGAACGTTAAAAGGAAAAAAAAATTCACGGCGCATGCTCGAACGACAGAAATTTATAACTACAAAGATATTGTAGCCTGGTATATACTGCATCTTATAAAAAAAGTTCCAGTTGAATATCATGAAAATTGAAAAAGATATCAGCGATCTAGTGAACTGTATTTCATTCATTCGCAGACAATACATACATAGTGAGGGTCTGTCCACAAAAAACTATTTTAAAATAAAGGTTATTTCGTCATCGTTCAAAACCAACGTTTCAGGGGGTCTCCGGATACTTTTGGCCACCTACTTATAAGGTCTTTTTGGCCGAATGGGCGAAATGTGACTTCTATGGCAAATATAAATTTTTAAACAGTATACAATTTAACATTGAAAAATATGCTCGATTGTCCCCACACTATTTGTGAACACCCCCTCTCCATTTATGAATTGACTGCAAATGAATGAATTATAGCTCAACTAGATCGCTGATATCTTTTTCAATTTTTACGATATTCAACTGGAACTTTTTTTATAAGATGCAGTATACACCAGGCTACAATATTTTTGTAGTTATAAAGTTCTGTCTTTCGCGCATGCGCCGTGCAAAATGATTTCCTTTTAACGTTCATATCTCATCGGATTTTTAATATTTTTAAAAACCGTTCTAGTATGTTCTTTCTCTTGTATTTTGTCATCTTTCCTGAAGTTTTGATAAGGTTTGATCAAAAACTCTGCGTGTTATGAGCAAAAACCCTTCAAATAAAATTGCCGTTTTTTAAAAAATGTTTCATATCTTCGGAAGTAAGAGTGGTACGTTCATTTGAATTTGTACAGTAATTATACATAGTATGCTAATTAATTACTGAAATGCATAGCTTATTCTGAGCTATTTTCAAAGAGTTATGGTCAAAAAGCGGTTTTTCTTTCGACCCCCCTTCTTATCGTCCCCCAAATGCAAGGGTAATTTAATTTCAACTTGGAAATGTTCGGTGAAGAATATACAGGGTGTCCACTCCAATCGTGGACCAATAGCTAATTTCTAAACCGTTAGAGATAAGCATATAGTTTATTTAGAAAAAAATCTCAAAATTATGAAAGGAATTTTGGGTCTATTCAATGTTTTTCAAAAAATCAAATTTTGAAAGAGTTACGAAATTTAAATTTTTATACAGCCCCCCAGTCCTATCAATCATATTTAGTAAAACATTCTTGACACTGTAACGTTTAAAACTAAAAAAAATCACTCTTCTACCACAAAAATTGACCGAGTTATGACGTTTTGAAAAATCAAGATTTTGAAGGATTTCGCATACGGTCCCTTAAGCGATCTCTCGATGACGTCATGAAATAATGCAAAATCTTGATTTTTCAAAACGTCATAACTCGGTCAATTTTTGTGGTAGAAGAGTGATTTTTTTTTAGTTTTAAACGTTACAGTGTCAAGAATGTTTTACTAAATATGATTGATAGGACTGGGGGGCTGTATAAAAATTTAAATTTCGTAACTCTTTCAAAATTTGATTTTTTGAAAAACATTGAATAGACCCAAAATTCCTTTCATAATTTTGAGATTTTTTTCTAAATAAACTATATGCTTATCTCTAACGGTTTAGAAATTAGCTATTGGTCCACGATTGGAGTGGACACCCTGTATTTTGTATGACTAAAGTTAAAGAACAAGTGATCACTTATTTCTCCAGCTATATGTAAAAATGTGAATTTTTGAAAGTGTCCGGATACTTTTGGCCACCTGGTGTATTTATTTTATAAGTTATTGAATACTAATAATTTACAGAGTTTTCCTTATTCTAGTACAAATAATTTAGTCTTTAAAGTTTACTTAAAATTATTCCATTTGCTGTGAATGAGAAAATCTATTTTAATCAATGCATCGATTTTATTCATTTATCAGTTCACTAGTTTTAGTTTTTTAATTGTAACTTTATTTGTAATAATCACAATTTATTTATGCAACCATTTGTATGTGTGTATGTATTTAGAGTTTATATCAGTTTAAATCACAAGCTCAAACAATTTTATTTTTAATTATATTAAAATTTATCAAGAAAAAAAAAGAGGAGATCAATTGAATAAAATAGATAAATAGAAATAAAGAGACTCGATCACTATTCGAGACGAAGTAAAATTGTTTTTTATTAACTGAAAAGGAGGGGGAGCAAACTATTACATATGGAAGGTAATGAAATCCTATTCCTATGCTCTTATCGTTTAAAAAAACCCATTTGGTTGATCTAGGAGGTTGTCAACATACTTTGACAAATATGCGTTTGAAGATTTACTGTGCACAAATTAGTTTTTAAAAAAATTTTGTCAAAATTTAAATATGAAGTAAGGCAGCAATATGTTTTATTACAAGAAAAAAAAAAAAAAAAGATCAGAAAATAATATTAAACATATGAGAACTTTAGATGAAAATATACCGGAGGCGTTCTGATGCAACGGCATTCAATTTTTTCTTTATATTATATCCGCATATTCAGAGAATCACTTAGAGCACCACCTACATTAACACTTCACAATCATATAATAGAGATAACAAATCTGTGTTGTGAAATTGAAATAAAGTAACACAAAGTATAACATCACAAAGAAAACATTTTAGCTATGAAGAAAATTTTTCTCATAATCGGCAGGTGTGGAATTGCAATTAGCATGACCTTTCACACATTACAAATATCATTACAAAAGAAAATACGTAAAACTTTTTATTTATTTTTTCCTTCCACAAACATTCCATTGAAAAGAAATGTTGAGCGAGGAAAATCCATGCCAGAGGGGTGTGCAATTAATTCCAACCACCCCTCATCCACGTGACCTTGAGGACTCCTTGCAAGAGAGATCTCCGGATGGCTCGGCGGCATTGTTCCCAAAGGCGGGAAAATAGACGCAAAAGAAACGAACTTGAGAGTAAAACTCGATTAGGTGAGTAAATGGGTCAGGCAATCTCTTTTTCGAGCATTGCAATAGGTGTAGGTGAGGTACAGTAACAGTCTTCTCTAGGCATTTCAGAGATTCCAACCATGCTTTGAATTAAAAGTTTGTAATGGAATGCTCAGGAAGCATGTGTCTCCAACTTTAATGGAATTTTTTGCAGGTGAATTCTAAATGGTGAGGTTAGAACCAAGATACGGAACAACACCTGATTACTGAAAAAGCTAAGGACGCTTGAACTTTCACTCAGAATTTTCCAGAAGAGGGGAGGTAGCAAAAATGACTGAAAACCTTTGAATATCAATTTCAGCTGTGTTTTTAATGCTCTTTTTTTTCACCTCGAGGCACATTGAAAAAAAAAAAAAAAAAAAAAAAAAAAAAAAAACTGCTTTAGTAACTTTTTGTTATTAATAGAGATGGGCCGAAGCAATAAGGTGTGCTTCGGTAGCTTCGGACTTTAATCATTTATGTTGCAAATTTTCATTTTACTACTATAATTCCATAAAATATTGTTCTTTAGTCTATAACACTATTACACAATATTCAAAAACATAGAAGAAAATTACATTTAAACAAACTGATTGTGTGTATTGAACTCTTGGAATCAGAAACTTTTCAATAGTTAACAGCATATTATATTTTATTTGAAAATTCTTATGAAATATAAGAGCGATTCCATACCAACTCACCGAAAAAAAAAAGTTGGTCGCACGACCGACTCGGATTTTTTTTTAATTTGGTACACAGATTGATGGTATAGAGGTATGAAAAAGCCCAAAAGGAAAGTTACCTGCTCCACTTATTTCCCGAGATACGGGTTCTCGAAGTTTGTCCGGACCTTCAAAATACCAAAAAATTGATGTTTTTTAATAATTTTTTCTTAAAATTTCTACTCATGCAATATGAAAGTGTTTGATATCTACGGAAACTAGCTACTCCTGGCATTCAGAAAAAAAATATGGCAATGTTTATAACGGAAAATGTTAAGGTACAGCACTCTTAGAAGTTGCCATCACAAAAATTTGATTTTCCCGATTTTGCTAAAATTGAGGAATTTATTCCAAAAAAAGGAAGACATAACCAAAGGTTTACTCACTTTCTGGTAGTGTACAGATGTTTACTATAAATGGTTACACAATGCATAACTTTGATTTCTCACTCCTTCTTGGAAATATTTTAGCTTAAAGATAAGCCATAAGGCAAAAAATGCGTTTTTGGCCATCTTGGCAGCCATTTTTCTCATAAAGGGGGAGCAGTAGAAACTTTAATTTTTTTTTAAACAAGCCACTGATATGTTAGCTATTCACAGGAAAAGAGTTTACTTTTGGTTATTTCTCCCATTAAGAGATATCCTGCTGACAGTATATGCATGTTTTTCGCGACGACCATATGCTTTTGTTCCCCTCTCATGGACTTAAAATTAATTAAACCAAAAAATAATGATATATTTATTAATAGCTGTATTATCTACCCAATATGTCATGAAATGTAATTTATTAAATCATTGAACAATAAATTAGATAATTGATGAAAACAAGAAATAGTATTTCTCTGATGCCTGAGCATTATGCATTCATAATTATAAAGCACTAAATACTTTCTTGAGAAATTAATTAACATAAAGGAGCTCTAAATATTTATATTATAAGCAATACCCAATCTTGTGATTGGGATACTCCTGTTTTTAATTGAAGAATTTCTTGAATATCACATGAATATCAGGAAAATAAATGAGGTCTTTTCGTTTGATGTAGGATATTTTATGACAAATTTCATTTGATGGGCTACTAACTGAGCATGGTGATAAAGAGCTATTAATTTCAGCATCGAATTCCATTTTACCTTATTAACAGTTAAATATTTACAAAATAATTAAATAAATAATTTATTATAAAGCCATGCTTGAAGAATTAAAATTAGTGCAACTAATTTATTCCCATACTGATCTTTACAAAATTGACATGCGTTGAGCACTGATAAGAACTGATAAGAAAAGTTTACTCACTAAAATATTAGTTCACAGATACTATAAAGCATACATTCTATTTTCTACAAAATAATACTGCAACAAAGAACAAGGGTATCCTCCTGTTTATAGCCATCAATCAGGAACATCCAATCACAAGATTGGGTATTGCCTATGAGATAAATATTCGAAGCTCCTTTATTTTAATTGATTTTTCAAGAAATTCTTTAGTACCTACCCCTTTATATCCTTGTTCTTTGTTGCAGTATTATTCTGTAAAAAATAGAATGTAAGCTTTATAGTATCTGTGAACTAGTATTTTAGTGAGTAAACTTATTCTTGTCAGTTCTTATCAGTGCTCAACACATGTCAGTTTTGTAAAGATCAGTATGGGAATAAATTAGTTGCACTAATTTTAATTCTTCAAGCATGGCTTTATATTAAATTATTTATTTAATTATTTTGTAAATATTTAACTGTTAATAAGGTAAAATGGAATTCGATGCTGAAATTAATAGCTCTTTATCACCATGCTCAGTAAGTAGCCCATTAAATGAAATTTGTCATAAAATATCCTACATCAAACGAAAAGACCTCATTTCTTTTCCTGATATTCATGTGATATTCAAGAAATTCTTCAATTAAAAACAGGAGTATCCCAATCACAAGATTGTGTATTGCTTATAATATAAATATTTAGAGCTCCTTTATGTTAATTAATTTCTCAAGAAAGTATTTAGTGCTTTATAATTATGAATGCATAATGCTCAGGCATCATAGAAATACTATTTCTTGTTTTCATCAATTATCTAATTTATTGTTCAAGGATTTAATAAATTAAACTTCATGACATATTGGGTAGATAATACAGCTATTAATAAATATATCATTATTTTTTGGTTTAATTAATTTTAAGTCCATGAGAGGGGGAACAAAAGCATATGGTCGTCGCGAAAAACATGCATATACTTTCAGCAGGATATCTCTTAATGGGAGAAATAACCAAAAGTAAACTCTTTTCCTGTGAATAGCTAACATATCAGTGGCTTGTTTTAAAAAAAAATTAAAGTTTCTACTGCTCCCCCTTTATGAGAAAAATGGCTGCCAAGATGGCCAAAAACGCATTTTTTGACTTTTGGCTTATCTTTAAGCTAAAATATTTTCAAGAAGGAGTGAGAAACCCAAAAAATTTATTGCATAGCAATTTACAGGGAGGACTTGTACACTACCAGAAAGTGAGAAAGCCTTTGGTTTTGTTTGCCTTTTTTTGTAATAAATGCCTCAATTTTAGCAAAATCTGCAAAATCAAGTTTTTGTGGTGACAACTTCAAAGAGCCCTGTACCTTGGCAATTTTCATTATGAACGTTCTAGTATTTTTTTCGGAATGCCTGGAGTAACTAGTTTCCATAGATATCTAAAACTTTTATTTTGCATGAGTACGATTTTTTACAAAAAATGATTAAATAACATCACTTTTTTAGTATTTTGACGTGGCGGACAATTTTTGAGGGCATGTATCTCGGAAAATAAGTGGAGCAGGAACCTAACAATTTGGACTTTTTCATGCCTCTATATGATCAACATGTGTGCCAAATTAAAAGAAAATCCGAGTCGATCGTGCGACCCCCATTCGGTGAGTTGGTATGGAATCACTCATAAATAAATTAAATTGCATTTAGTTAATAATAAAATGAACAACTTTAGTTGTTCTAAAATAAAGCTAGTAAAACGTGACTTTCTTACACATTCTTAGTGTTGACACCTAGATATAAAAATGCCAATTTTTAACATTTATCGGACCAGCTTTTTTTAAGTAATATTTTATTTAACAAAATTGTAAGTATAAAATTTCAGTTTTTCTTAAATTTTTTAATATATTGACAAAATTTAACCCTTTTTCTAGGTATTGATAAAGGTTAAGGTATTCCTAAGAATTATCAAAAGTAGATTGAAGCTGAATTTTTATTTTTTTTTTTTCGCCAAATATGAAGACAGTTCCCATTCCTTGCACATCCAGTTTTGATGAAAGATATTAAGTTTCGATTTCATTTGTTACTTCAAGGAAAATTCTTTTTTGAAGTAAACATTTTCAAAGCTAAACGTATTAAATATTTTATTTAAACTATAAATACTGAATAATAGCAAATAAGGCATGTATATGACTGTAAAAAATTTAAATTAACTTCAAAATTTTAAAATTAAGAATTTTCAGATATGTTAAAATATTAGGGTATAATGCAACTAGCAGCTAATTTCTAGTAAAATTATTCTGTGATGATCATATTAGTTGGTTTTAGTATAAGCATCAACTTAAATGTAGAACATTTTTTTCATATTCCAAGTAATGATGTGTAAACATGAACACATTACCGTATTTGCAAATGAGATAACCTAAGTTTTGGCGTGTATTTTAATGTTCGAGAAAGTATTAGTACCCTCTACATTCCTTGCTTCGTTTGACTGCTGTTACATTCGTCACTTTTAAAGTTGAAAAACTTCTGCTTTAACGACAATTTTTCTATTATCAAAACTCATAAGATTTCTCCCGAAAACATCAAAATAGAATCCACGACACCACGTGAAAAAGCGGAACCAAGTGTCTTCTCCTGGTAAACGGACCATGATGATTAACGAACCATGCCTGATTAACGCATAGTTCTACAGGTGCGTGAAACTGGGCACCACAATTTTATGGACACCAAAATGGGGTAATTTTTTTCCCTCTTTTGGAAACGACAACTTTGAAAATGTGCGGATTTTCTTGTGAGAGGGGCACCAAAATTTTACCAGGACCTGGACATCTCTTTGGATTGATTGGAGACTGATCATACCATCTTCAAAAATTTGCTGAGCGGAGTAGGGACAATCTGTGTCATCCCCAGTAAAAAACTCTGTGTCATCACCAATTACCAGCTACTTCACCTTTTTTTCTAGATTGTGTAATAGTTATTTGTACGATTAGAATGCTAGCATCCCCTCTCATCTAGAGAAATTTGGGTAATACTTTCTGAAAATGGGTCTTCAATCAATTTGAGAATTTTATTTTGTTAATACTATTGGCTAGAAATTCTCTTTAGTTGCGTGATACATGAATCGCTTCTTCAGATGTCACTTTAACTTGGGTTGAAGAGGTTGATCTCCGTGGATGTTCTTCATTTCTAAGGTATTTTTCTGCATACGCCTTAAAAACGACAAGAGCCTTCTCATATTTAAAAGTAACAGTGGGCTTAAGGCGATTGTCTAGCAACACGGCGGAAAAGCTACTTTCAATCAGACCCGTCATTTAGGGGGACAGGGGGGTCAATTGCACCCCCCTGGCTTTGAGAAATCGATGTATTTCCCTATAAGTGGGAGTGGCTTTTGATGTTTTCCGATGAAATTGCATTGTGTTTGGACCCTTTGCCCCCCCCCCTGGAAAAACTTGAAATGACGTCCCTGCTTTCAATCTAAAACGTATGTCGAACCAGCTGTTTGTTTTGTGATGGTGGTTAGATTCTTTGCTTCAGGCAGCAACATACACTTAAACGATAGAAGATGTTTTCCTGTTTTTTATTTACCTAAATTCATCAAAAACAGATGGAGGATAACCGAGTTTGGGAGATTTCTGCCATTTGTTTTCCCGTTATTACTCTACATACCATCCAGAGTGAAAGTTGGTTAGGGTTCACACACATGGCATCATTGTGGATTGTAACTACTCTCGGAGCAGTAGATAGGGTCTTATAATCGGCTGTAACATCTGAACTAACGCCCCATTTCAAGCATCAAATGAAGCATTGTACTCTTCAGGGAGACTTAACTGACCTTTTGAGGTTTGAGCATCAAATTTCATCATAGCTAACATCTCCTAAAGTAGAAGTATATTTTTACTTCAACTAAAACTAGTAAACATTTAAGTATTTTTACTGAAAATTTTGAGGTTTTCTCACATAAAATATTACTTGATTGAAAAAAAAAGTCATATCCGTAATGCCTATTGGGATTTGCTACTTTTAACATCAGATATCACATTTCACTTCGGAAAAAAGAACAAACCTCCCAAGAGCAATATCCTATTCCCATCCAAATACCAAGAACTCTTCCAAGGATCCCAGATATCCTCCCCCCCCCCTTCCCCACAACAGAAAAAACACCTGTAAAAGTGAAAGTATTTACCGATAGGTATGTCCTTCAAATTGTGTCATGTTTCATGAAATCTATCATGTCACTATAGCTACAAAAGTGTCTTGAACACGCTTTTTCTTTTTCTAACTGCTTCAAAGTCCCAGAAATGGAGAGCACTGCTAGCATTAACTTCATTTTGCATGAGTTCAAAATCATTTTTTATGAACGCGCAGATCCGCTGGAAGTATAATGTAATATGGGAGATTAATCTTTAATCCACGGTAGCCCCATTTTTCCCATTTACGAATGAACTTTCCGTCCAATAAACAGACAACGATCGTTTGCGTAATGAAGCGAAGCCATTTGCTGGCGTAATCGTGACGTTGCTATTTGCGCGAGTCACGTGGTCACGAATAACAACTTCGAGCTTGTTGTTTGGAATGAGCATTGAAAAGCCTCAGGGGGTCATATGGAATCAAAGTTGGTTTGAATAGGGTCGATTGGTAGAACGTTGATCTTCGAACTCTTCCATAATCGAATTACTTCCCAATATGTTTATTAATCGATTTCTGGAAAAACAAACTTTATTCGTCCTCTATTTTCCGATCGCTAACTCAATTTCCACCATTTGTTCAAGAAATCATCTAAATTTGTTCCATCCGCATTAGCTCATATAGCAGAATGCTATTTTAAAATTGACAACAATTTTGTGCTTCAGATTCATAAAGTTTCATACATAAATGCACATAAATGTCTTTCTTATATCCTTAGGTATTGGTTTATGTATTGAAATTTTTTGTCTTCTAAATTTTGGTCCAATGGTATGCCCAGTTAGAAAACTCTCAGCAGGTCTAGATTTTTGTTCCGTGTTCGGTAGTTCTACCTTTTTTTAAGCAATGACAAATTGCCTTATATTTTCTTTTTGGACCTCAAATGTCGTGCAGTCCCACTTTCAGAATGGCACTCTGTCAACGTCTTGCGTCATGGTACTCTACCAACTTAGACCTGCTCACCGCTTCCTGCAGGAGGCCCATGCAGCACATAGTGGCACAGCGAGACGTAGTCTGCAATAGTACCGCTGTACCACCATGCAGGACATGGTGGCGAAGGAAGACATACACACACTTGTCGCAATTCGTCATTGATAAAAATATAATTTGAATGCAAGATGTCAACATTCAAATTCATGCGGTTTTTTCTTTTTTTTTTCAAAAATATTTTTCAGTTAATTCTGCGGCATTATTTTTTTTTTTTGTTTACTATTTGAAACGAATCTTTGAGTTAATACGGATATTTAGATTATTTGTTGCTTACGTGTCGAAATATGTATTTCATAAAACCTATATCTTTACTTAAATTACCTCAGTAGTCTGTAAAGAATGTTCTACAGATCTGTGGATTTTATTTGAATAAATACTCAAAAAGCCAAAAATATTTCACTGACAATGTCGATAGCTCCACAGAATTCATGTTAAATTCGACAGGAGGAGAGAGAGAAAAGAGGATGTTGACCTTTAATTATCTCCTAAATTTCAACCAGAGGTTGGAAAAACTACATTTCTTTTGTAGCGAACTACAACTACAACTACTTTGTTACAAATGTAGTTAACTACAACTACTTTTTTAAAAACGTAGCTACTACAAACTACTTTTGAATTGTAGTCGCTACTTCGCTACTCTTTAAAAAATAAATAAATAAAAAGCATACATCGTTTGAGGATTGACCGAAAAAATTCGAAAAGTGGTTTACATTAATGAATTAACTCATTTGAATATGGAATAGAACTAGGAATTTGTCTTTTCGATTTTTTTTTTTACAATTTTTATGAATATTCGCCACAAAAAAAAGGATTCAAAAGTTGAAAGATTGATACAATTCAACCTTCACTTTTTTTTTAAATTTCTTGCCAGGGAATATTTACGAACATGAAAATTATTTGAAGGAATATAAAAATTATGATGGCAAATAAACCAATGACATCAAACAGATAGAATGTATTTCGTCAAAATAATTTATCTATCTAAGGGATCAACATATGGGTCATTCCATGTCAAGTGTCCCAAATTTCGAGAAAATCCCCACTCGACCCCCTCCGATTTTGATGAAATTTTTTTTGGATGTACATATGAGACTTTCATGAAACCATACCAAAGTATAGCTCTATAGGACTTATAGTTTAGCCAATAAAAATTATTGAAAAAAGGCCTCTTTTTCGTGTCTTGAAAAAAATGAACAAATCGTTAAGTTTGTGCTTTTATTGCTCGCGACCTAAGACGATTATCAGGCTCAAATTTGGTGATTCTGATCACCGTTCAGGGTAGAATAGCCTACTTGTGTAACAAAAGCTTCATACACTATAGATTTTTTGCAATTTGCTGCCAAAGTTGGTAAAAAATCGTGTTTTGGTAAATTTTGATCATAAGTTATCAGCTTGTATCTGCTGAGAGAATGACTTTCTGAAGCTAATTATTTCCTCGTTTGTAGCCTGATAGTTCGTCTGAATGGTGTGCAAGTGGCATCTCGATTGCTCAAATAATTGCTGAATTATGCGAGTTGAAATTCCAGTTAAATTTCTTTTTTCTCAATTTTGTCTCAATTTCAAAGGGCAATATCTCAAAAGGGTCATCTTGGATTTCAATTTTCTTTACATCATTGGAAAGAACACACTTTTCTTAACTAAAAAACGTTATTTTTATTTTTGAGACAAACTAGTTTCAAGGGATATTGCAGGTCAAAAATGTGTACGTCATTCAACGTGAAATCAAAGAAAAAAAGACATAGACCTCAAAAGTTGATGTCAATTTGTTCTATTAAAATTTACAGGAGCTATTTTACTTATGTTCTGATAAAAAAAACCTTTTTTAGATGTTTTTGAACTTTAGTTTTTGAGTGCGCACCCGTGAAAACTCAAGAAATGGTAAAAAATAAAGTTTCGTTTTTAACAAAAATAATTATCTTCTTATCGCTGTTATAAGAGCTTGAGTCTTTTCTTATGTGTTATTTTTAAGTTCTTAAAACAGACTTTCGGATGATATGTCACTTGGCAAGGTGTCATTAATATTTTGGATTCATAAAAAGCATTGTTTCCTTTTTCAAAAAAATAAATAAATAAATAAATAAATAAATCAACATAAAAATAATTAATAAATGAGATAAATAAAAAATAAAACAGTTAAGATGGTAGGTACGTGATAAAAATATGTATAATAGGACTGCAGAGCCATTTTTCTAAAATGCGATAGCGAAAGTTTTCGATAGAGTTGAATATTGCAATTATTTCCACCGTGTAAATAAATGATAACAATAGTAATTGAAAATATGATAAGTATTAATTGAAAATCCATTCATTATACTGCCGAGGATGTGTTTAGATATTCAGCCTATGATTGCAATTTGCCCATAAACAAAATTGATGAAAAATGGGAAAATACTTTTTATGACCTTGAAACATTAATGACCTACAATCTTGCCAAGTGACATATCATCCGAAATTCTGTTTCAAGAGCTTAAAAATAACACATAGGAATAGACTCAAGCTCTTATAGCAGCGATGAGAAGATAATTATTTTTGTTAAAAACGAAACTTTATTTTTTGAAATTTCTTGAGTTTTCACAAGTGCGCACACAAAAACTAAAGTTCAAAAACATCTAAAAAAGGTTTTTTTTTATCAGAACATAAGTACAATAGCTCCTGTAAATTTTAATAGAACAAATTGACATCAACTTTTGAGGTCTATGTCTTTTTTTCTTTGATTTCACGTTGAATGACGTACACATTTTTGACCTGCAATATCCCTTGAAACTAGTTTGTCTCAAAAATAAAAATAACGTTTTTTAGTTAAGAAAAGTGTGTTCTTTCCAATGATGTAAAGAAAATTGAAATCCAAGATGACCCTTTTGAGATATTGCCCTTTGAAATTGAGACAAAATTGAGAAAAAAGAAATTTAACTGGAATTTCAACTCGCATAATTCAGCAATTATTTGAGCTATCGAGATGCCACTTGCACACCTTTCGGACGAACTATCAGGCTACAAACGAGGAAAGAATTAGCTTCAGAAAGTCATTCTCTCAGCAGATACAAGCTGATAACGTATGATCAAAATTTACCAAAACACGATTTTTTACCAACTTTGGCAGCAAATTGCAAAAATCTATAGTGCATGAAGCTTTTGCTACACAAGTAGGCTATTCTACCCTGAACGGTGATCAGAATCACCAAATTTGAGCCTGATAATCGTCTTAGGTCGCGAGCAATAAAAGCACAAACTTGACGATTTGTTCATTTTTTTCAAGACACGAAAAAGAGGCCTTTTTTCTAAGTCCTATAGAGCTATACTTTGGTATGGTTTCATGGAAGTCTTACATGTACATCCAAAAAAATTTTCATCAAAATCGGAGGGGGTCGAGTGGGGACGCCTCGTACACTTGACATGGAATGACCCATATATTTTTTATGGTTTTTATTTCTCATTACGTCCGCTGCTGTACTCGTTCAAGATTTGCACCAGTCAGAGTCAATTAAACCTTGTTTTTTTCCTTCGTTCTCTTTTATATATATATATATATATATTTTTTTTTTTTTCGTTTCTTGATTTTTTTTTAATTTAAAAATAGTTTCCAGAAATCGCTAAAAACAACTATTTTTTGTATAGCGCTACTCATTACTCTACTTTTTTTAAAAGTAGTGCGCTACACTACAAACTACTAAAAAATGTAGCTACTACAGTAGTTTCGCTACTTGTAGCGCGCTACTTCGGACCACTGATTTCAACTAAACTCTGATGTGTATACTTAACCAAAATATTTTGCATTAAGTCTTACTAGATTAAAAATATGGTATTCTGCATGAACTGTGGAGAGAAAAAGTGATATTCAGTAAAATTATGAATGAAACTGCAAATAATCCGAGTGACTCAGAACAATCCAATTAAGGGCTACCATTGCTTTAAAGTGACCCCCGATGATGTTTGAACTCTTGCGTCGCCACAGTCTTTGTCCAATCCCATCGTTGCATCAACTGAAAATGGAATCGAAATCTTTTGTTGTTTTACCTTTTGTGTTTCGCGTTGTTTATAGGGCGGGTATAGCTCTTGTTCAAAAAAAGAGTCTTGTTCCTGATGGGGTTAGATTCATTTTCGGAATACGTGTCTTTCATAGTAATGCGAGGGTGTAGCTGGAATTTTATGAATGGAGTGTCAGATTCTTCAAGTTCCCTTTTCTAAGGGTTAGGTGTAATGATATGCAGACCATATGGTCGCTTTGTGAGTGCCCACCCGCATTCTTTTGACATAAGGGGTCTAGGGAGTCTTAAAATGAAAAAATTTCGATTTTCTGGAAAAAATATATGTTATAAAAGATTTAATTCTGAACAGTTTGATGCCTCATTTTTTACCATCGGCAAAAAACTTTTTGAGTTATCATAAAAAAACTTTAACTATCCCCAATGAGATTAATGTTAACAGCAGCGATCAAACCTCTTTTTCTCAGACGTCGGTTTTACAGTTTGCGTGCATGATATCTCAAAAAGTTTTTCATTAATTTTTATAAAATTTTGCATGCACGTACGTACAGCCTATCTCACCAATCTGAACCAAAATTTAAGTTTAAAAAATAATAATAAATATTTTTATTAAAATTTTAAAAATGAGAATCAAAATTTACCAAAATTTGGAGGAATTAATTTTTTTTTCTGAAAAATTAAGTTTGATTTTTGAGAAAAATTTAGGTTTAGATTGTTGAGATATGCTTTTCGTAAGTGCATGCAAAATTTTATAAAAATAAATGAAATACTTTTTGAGATATCATGCACGCAAAACGTAAAATCGACTTCTGAGAAAAAGGGGTTTGAACAGCTGCTGTTAACATTAAACTCATTGGGGATAGTTAAAGTTTTTTTACGATAACTCAAAAAGTTTTTTGCCTATGGTAAAAAGTGAGGTATCAAACTGTTCAGAATTAAATCCTTTATGACATATATTTTTTTCGAAAAATCAAAAAATTAAAATTTTAAGACTCCCTAGACCCCATAAGCATACTTGTAAAGATGCAGAAATTGCTCGTAATACTTGGGCTGAGAAAAAAAACGTATTCGAGATGGCACAGAGCTTAATTTTAATTTCCTTTTCTTTTATAATTATTTTTTAATCAATGCTAATTCAGTTGGGATTCTGTCAATGACGAAATTATCTTGTGAGGGTATGCAGTAAAATACTAGTGACTTTTCCTGCTTAATTTGATACATTTTTGGCTAAATCTTAAGAATATGCACTAGTGTCGTTTTTTTCTTTCTCTTCCCGAAAAAATTGCAGCATAAACATTATTATTATTATTATTATTATTATTATTATTATTATTATTATTATTATTATTATTATTATTATTATTATTATTATTATTATTATTATTATTATTATTATTGTTGTTGTTGTTGTTGTTGTTGTTAAAGGTTCGACTCTAGGCAAAAAACAAAATCAATGATTCTTAGTTTACCCTTGTATAACCATAGTATTCATTTTAATTATTTAGTTTAGTACCAGTGTTTGTTGAATTTATATAGTTTTAAGCAAGCCCCATTTTTATCTCGGTTTATTTTCATTTATATTTTTTCATCATATTTTAGTTACTAATAATTTAGTTTTTAATAAAAATTCTTGCTGTAACTTCTTTTATTTAGCGTCTCAATCATATTTTGCCATTATTAGAACTTTCTCTCTGTGTCTTACACACACACACACGTTCAGAAACAGTTGATGGGAGTCTTATTTTATTGCCACCACACCGCTCTAAACTCTGACTTTTCTATAACCATCCGATAATTTTTCATTTTTCATGTGTATTCAAAGTGATGTTTCTTTTCTTGAGCCTGTGCTAAAAGGAACACTTCTTCACAATAGGATACAATAGTAATGCAACATTTCTACACTGCGAAAAATGAACTGTTGTTTTTACAGTATAATACTGGCAGCCGAGGTTTCAATTTAAAACAGTAAAATGCACAGTAATAAACTGTAAAGCTAGCAGTTTCACAGTTTCTTACTGTAAAGTTAAAAATTTTACAGTTTATTGCCGTAAAATTTAGCTGTATTATACTGTAAAAATAACAGTATAATACTGGCAGCAGAGATTCCAGTTTGAAACTGTAAAATACACGGTAACAAACTGTAAAATTAGCAATTTTGCAGTTTATTACTGTAAAAATAGCAATTTTACAATTTAGTACTGTAAAGTTAGCAATTCTATAGTTTATAAGTGTAAAATTAGAAATTTTTACAGTTTATTACTTCAAAATTAACTGTATTATACTGTAAAAACAACAGTCTTTTTTTACTGCGTAGTTGTATATACTGCACAATCTTCTACAATGTCATTATGAGCTCAGAAGCTAAAAATAGTTTACAAAATAATAGCTGCTAATCTGATTTAACCCATTAATGCCTAGCGTCCCTTTTTAGGGACGGTCCAAAAAATTGACTTGAATTTTCCAAAAATGAACATTTCAGCCAAATAATAGTGTTCAATTAGTGCCTTGGTATTTCAGGAATTACATCGTTCACAATCTCAAGAACAACAAGAAGTTCTGTCAAGAACTAAACGAGCCTACTTTCCCGTACATCGACATCGGCATTCTCGTATCTGATCATTATTCTTTTAATTATCTGAGACTAAAAATTATGTCAAACATACCTTTTTAGCACTTAGAGCTGATTTCGAAAAGCAAAATATACCCCTCTCATCAGATGAAGTAGACACGTAAAAAGTAATCAACGAATAAATAAAGTTTTATCGCACCTTTTAAAGAGTGTAACTGTTACAGTTCCTCCGTAGAAAAAATCCTCCATCGTTTTCAAAAAAAAAAAAAATAATAATAATAATGATAAAATAAATAAATAAATAAATAAAAGTACAAAGAGCATCAAAACACATTTTATCAAAGAAAGAAGAAAAAAAAAAAAACTCTTCCGTTAGTAAAATGTCTCGAATTTCACTTTTAATCCGTTGCCAGTTGTTAAATATAAATAAAGAATAAAATGTTCTCGTGAATGAAAAATTTTCGCTACAAAAAAAATCGTCTGCAAAAATAATAATAATAACAATAATAATAATAAACAAATGAATAAATGAACAAAAAATCGTCTGCACGTTCAGTCATTTTTTTTTCTAAGCCTGCATTTCCGCCATGTTAGCGGAGTCGGAGTCGGAACCAGAGTCCTCACAGAAGATTACTCAGAAAAGTACTTTACAAACATTATTTATCAAAACCATTTTCTTACAAAGTTAGTTTGAAGGAAATCCGACTTTAAGTTCAGGATCAACATTCAACTTAAATTTCCCGTAGACGCTAATGTTAATTTTTTTTCTGAACGGTTCAATATTGAACGAAAAATGGTTCAAATCAAAAAGCGAAATATGGGAATGTGTGGGAAAGCCTCTCCGAGATCTTTCAAACAAAAAAAAAAGTTTATTCCATTCGGACGGTTCACTCAAAAGTTATTAGATGGGAAAAGGTTGCTTAAACGGTTCAATGTTGAACGAAAAAATGCTCAAATGGAAAATTTAAATACGGTAATGAAGTATCCTTGCCGAGATCCTTCGAACAAAAAAAAAGTTTATTTAAATCGGACTGTTCACTCAAAAGTTATTAGGGGTGACAGCTTGATTGAGTGGTTCAATGTTGAACGAAAAATTGTTCAAATCGGAAATGTAGATACGGGAATGAAGTATCCTTGATAAGATATTTCGAACAAAAAAAGTTTGTTCAAATCGGAGTGTTCACTAAAAAGTTAGCATCGCGGGACAGGTTGTTTGAACGGTTCAAAGTTGAACCAAAAATTGTTCAAATTGAAAAATCAAATATGGGAATGAGCTGTACTTGCGGAGATCTTTTGAACAAAAAAAAAGTTTATTCCATTCGGACGGTTCACTCAAAAGTTATTAGGTGGGGAAAGGTTGCTTGAACGGTTCAATGTTGAACCAAAAATGTTCAAATTGAAAATTTAAATATTGTAATAAAGTATCCTTGCCGAGATGCTTCGAACAAAAAAAAGTTTGTTTAAATCGGACTGTTCATTCAAAAGTTATTAGGGGTGACAGCTTGTTTGAACGGTTCAATGTTGAACGAAACATTGTTCAAATCGAAAATGTAGATACGGGAATGAAATATCCTTGAAAAGATCTTTCGAACAAAAAAAAGTTTGTTCAAATCGGACTGTTCATTCAAAAGTTAGCATCGCGGGACTGGTTGTTTGAACGGTTCAAAGTTGAACCAAAAATTGTTCAAATCGAAAAATCAAATATGGGAATGAGCTATACTCGCCGAGATCTTTCCAACAAAAAAAAGTTTGTCCAAATCGGAATGTTCATTCAGAAGTTATTAGGGGGGGGGGGGACAGACAGACAGACCGACAGAAGACCGACACACAAATTCCCCATCTCAATACCCTACTTTCAAATTTTTAATTTTTCGATATTTATTTTACCTTTTTATTTTTTTAACTTGGCGATATTTTTTTGGACTTTTCGATATTTTTTTAACTTGGCGATATTTTTTAGACTTGGCGATATTTTTTAGATGCATTAAGCTACTTTTAATACTTTTTTCGTCTTTCTTTTATTTTTAACGGGAAAGTAGGCTAAAAAGCTAATTATTTAAAACTCTTCCCAGCTTCCCAGTTTATATTAATTGCTGTTTTTCTGTCATCTTATAAAATGTTTTTTTAAATATTCTATCGTAGGTAGAAATAAAATATAGTAAACAAAGTATTCACCCTCTGGTGTCTATCGTAACTTTTTAGGGACGAATTTTCTTTCCTTAGTAAAAAAAAAAAATTCGAACATGATATTTTTTAAATTATTTTCCTGTCCATTAAACACTGTTTGTAACCAGTATACAAAATATCTTTGAAAAATAAAATGTCAGGCATTAATATGTTAATTGCCACTACCAGGCCCGCCATCCAGTTCAAAATTTTCCGGCGGGTGGCTGATCAAAGTGCGTATCCTTAATTCAATGCATAACTGTCGAAAAACAACAAAAGCCACACCCACATATACATGTATGGAAATACACCGATTTCTGAACGACTGGGGGATCGATTTTCGCCCTCCTCGACCTCCTAAATGACGATCCTGGCCCCACGACTCTACTTGCATTTTCTTCGCACTCTCATCGTGTTTAACCTTTTAATTGCCAATGTTCCCAAATGGGAACATCAACTTTAAAAAATTGTTAAAAAAAAGTTTCGCTTCTGAAGAATTAACTTTTTTTTCTATTTACTGTCAAAAGTAGACCTGATTTTTTGAAAAAAAATCTAGTTAGCTACTACAATTATTGTTTTCTACAAAAAATCGCAAAAATGTGCTTTTTTACGGATTTTCACGGAGACAGAAAAAAAAAAATTCTAAAAAATTTCAAAAAGGCTCAACTTTTTTGATATTCTAAAGTAACCATAAATAAGGATCCTTTTAATGACCTAACGTGACAAATAAAAAATTAAAGCAAAAATGTAGCTCCTATAAGCAATCAAACTTCGTTGTTCCCAATTGGGAACATTGGCAAGTAACGCTATACAAAATCCGGTAATTCACGCCGCTTCCTAAGTTCGGTTATTTGATTAGTGAAAGCTTTGGAATTGAAAACAACCTCATTTTTAATTGAAAAAGAAAGTGGGTAGCCTTTCGACCTTCCACTGCTCCCCTTTTTGCCCCCTCCCCCCCCTCGTCTCCAATTTTTGAGTGGGAGTGATGTCGAAAAATCGCTTTGCACGTAGAAATGAAGATGTTTACAGCTTTTCTCTTGAACCCTGCTCAGGCTACAACCTGTTAGTAATAAATATCCCTTCCTTGTCACTTGAGACTGTCCAGAGATTCGGTCCCCAATCAAGGACGTCATTTCGAATTTTCTAGGGGGGGGGGCAAAGAGTGCATACACAATGTAAAATTTACCAAAAAGTGGCAAAAACCACGCCCACTGATATGCCAATACATTGATTGCCCAAAGTCGGGGGGGGGGCAATTGACCCGAATGCCCCCCTAAATGACGGGCCTGACCCCAATCAATGTTTTTACTCATTTTCTCCCTCATTGTGGAGATTTCGCTTTCTGTTTCGCTAGAAGTGATCTCGACAGTGTTGTTAGAAGTCGTGCAAAGAATGGGTTCCAGAGAAAAGTTTTTAACTTTGCAAGAAGCTATTGAATATTTTCAAGCCCTATCATACTCAGATGAATCAGCAGATTCTGTAGTAGACATTTTCCAATTACCACCAGATGAGACCGGGGCAATAACAGATGAAGATGTTAATGCCAATGAATTTGATAAGGTTGTTCCTGCTGATGTTTGCGGACAAATAGAAGTATTCACCCGCAAATCGCCAAACGATGTATTGGATGACCGAGAGGATTATTGATACCCCATCTACCTCGGAAGCTTCTCCAAAATCCAATAGAAAGAGGAAATCATCTATAAAAGGAATTAACTGGCGAAAAAATGTATCTTTTGATAAAACTATAGAAAAGAAAACTCATAAAAAACTCTGAGTCATTTCCCAGAATTGGCAAATTTATTGCCGGTTGAAATTTTCCACAAATTTTTACCAATTGAATATTTGGGTCATTTATCGAAAATGACAGAGCTATATGCAATGCAGAAAGGAGAACAACTGGACGTTGATGAAAAGGACATATTTCTTTGACAATATTTGCTTATAAAGTGCGTTTTTTTTTTTTTTTTTTTTTGATGTTTTGAAATGTTTAACGTTTCAAATTGAAATGAATTTGTCAAATATGATCAGTTATATCAAGCATTTTATGCATAAATACAAAAGAACTACAGCGAGCGTAAAGCGCAATCGATTAAAAGCCTTAGGAAAAAAACTTAACGTAACATGCCAATGTTCCCAAATGGGAACATGCCCAAAATCGTAGATAAAAATTTTTTTTTTTGAAATTTTTTTTTTGCATTGTCTAAAGGGATGCCTAAGAGTCCTATTTTTATGCAGCAACTCAATTTTTTATACTTGGAACATAGTGCGGCATTTAAAGGGTTAATTTCGCCAGCTCTAATACTAAGCTCTGCCCAATACTAGTTTATTCAAGCTTGCAAGGTTAAATAAAATCTAGTCCTGCGTTCAGTGGCGTTCTAAATAGCGGATATTTCACCTAACGGGATTCAACTGCACATCAAACCATTTCATGCGTATTCAACTTCTACTTTTCACGTAATGATTCCTAGCTCGAACTTTATTGCATAAAACCGGAAATATTTAACTCTGATAAACCATGTTGTCTTAAATAAAATTTCCATAAAATCATTACGTACGTAATCCTGGTTGCACTTACATTTAGCAATACTATTTCCTTAAGTTAATCTTCAAACTTTAATTACTACAAGTCCACTTACACTTTCTCACGCAACCATCCTATTTAATCAGGCTAATTCTGCAGTGCAATGCAAAATTTCTCAAGCTTTCAGTGTTAAGCGAAACCATTTATTAAACCATATTTTATCTTTTCATAATTTAGTTTTTCGTTTAAATCACTTACGCAGAGTAGCATTCAATTAGTTGTAATTATAACAGAAATATAATAAGCACAATTATGTTTTTATTCTTCATGATATAAAATTCTCACGGTTGAACTTTTCCTGCAAAATGAATTCAAAAGAATTGATGCGTATTATTCTTCTTTGCGCGCCAATTACGTTAATTATGGCCGCGTAAGATTTTTAGGAGTATTTATGTCAGGGTTGCGGTGCGTAATTAGCGGACGATAAAGGCACGACATGGATTCAGTGAGAATGTGATTATTTCTGTTTTCAACTTGAATGAAGCTAGAATAAGTTCTGAAATTAATTTTGGTCAAAATAACATTAGGGATCATTTCTTTCCTTGAAATAAACAGTCATTATATTTCATTTTCACCAATTTTTGAGCGCAAAACATCAGAGAGTAAAATCTATTTTTTTTTCTTCAAGGTTGTTTTCAGAGGGCAATTTTTCTGTCATATGAGATCAAAAAAAAATATATGTAATCTCTTAAAGATATATTTTTATCTAAATCGCTCCAAATTTTCAATGAATAAATTTCAAAAGCAGCGCAGGCTGAGAAGCGAAAGTCCTGACATCGAATCTCTGCCTTGCAGTCTCTTCTATGAAAAACCGGTGCAGCTGTACCCTCAGCTTCTTTCTTTCGTCTTTGTTTTTACGTTTTAATTTTATACCAATATTCTTCATATTTTAATGTATTCCATGGTTTAACATTTGTTCTAGATTTAAAATTGAGTGCATCTTTTTGGTTAAATAAAAACTAATTTCATTCGAAAAAGAATGTATTATATCAAATCATATATTTACATGCCAGAATTACAAAATGTATTTTTAACCAGCTTGGTTACAAAGGAGCAAATGCTTGCCGAGCTAAGTAGACGAACGTCCAACAGACTGACTAACTGACTGAACACGAGTAAAAATGTTACAGTAATTTATAGTCCTGTGTGAACATACGCCACCCTGTAGCTGCGTATTTGCATATTGCAGCCGACAACATTGTTTCAAGCTAATACCTTGTTTTAATGAAAGATACTAAAAAATAAGGATGGGGTATTTTCTGCCAAAGAAACAAACAAACAAAAAAAAAAATCAATTAAAACGGGAAAATAATATCCAAAAACTGTACCGTGATATAGTACCCGAAGAGCGTTTAGCAGAGAAACAATTGTCCTCAATTACATTAAATTATTTTTCTCACAAATCATCTTTCAAGATGACAAGTGCTATTGTCATTAAACACAAAGGATAAGTAAACATGCTCCCAAATCGAAAATTAAAAAGAAATTTAGAACAGTTAAGGGGTCTGCCTACGTTCGGAGTACTTTTTTTGAAATAACTCAAATATTGACACACTGCATATTTTTTTTCAACTAGGAAGTGATTAAAAATAGGAAACTGAAAGAAAAATTATTTTTTTCTCATAAAATTTTTAGAAATTGGGGAATTTGAGCAAAAAATAAGCTAATTTTACTGTTTATGCCAAACTTTGTACACTCGTTTAAACTCAATATATCGAAAAATCCTTTCTAGTGTAAGTTACTACGTTACTTATCTGTGTTGTGAACTAAAAGTTATACAATAGTCCAAAAATTAAAAGAAATATGCCAAATTTATTAAAGCTCGCCGATCTTCCACCGTAAAACCCTCAATATTTCCCAGATAAAGGTCTGTAATTTTTTTAATTACTGACATAGAGCTTAGATTATAGTTCGAAACATAGCTATAAGTGTGATAAACATTGTCTGAAAAAATCAGGTCTCTAGGTATAAGACTTCTCAAGTTATGAGATTTGACGTGAATGAAAATCTCGAAAAAAGTAGTTTCTCATAAAACGCATTTGAATATTTCTCGTAAATTGGTATTAAAGTTTTTGAAAATTTTTGAGGAAAACATTTTCTATGATATTTTCTTACACTTTCTTTGATTATACTTGTCAATATGTTTCCTTTTTTTACAGCTTTAATTTTTTCCCGGTCTTTTGTATTTTTGGGGTCTTTAAGGTCAACTTCTGGTTCTTACGATGTCACTTCCGGTGCACTTAATTAGCTATAACTTCGCTGCTAATTACCGTAGAAACAAAATTGAAGCCTTTTTAGAGTCCTAAAAATCTATTACGTAAGAAAATACAATAAAATAAAAAACAATTTTTTCTGCAAAAATGGCCATTTTAAGGCAGGCAGACCCCTTAAGCATTTAATTTAATTTTTTTAACCTTAGATTTTATCAGGAACAGCGAAGTGAATACTGAACTAATCCAGCTGACAAAACGATAACAGTAGAATAAAATCTGGTAAAAATATTCAAAACAAAGAATTTTGATAAAACTGATACGGCTCGGTGGTGTTCTAGAACAATCTTTGGGTTAAGTTTGCTCCGGTTACGAATCCAGTCAATGAAGCTCTCGGCGGGGGTGACTCGATAAAATTCTTTCCTCCTGCTATTTAATTGCTCATATAGATTCTGTAGTTAAAGGATAGGATTATCTCGCAAGTGATAAATATTCGTGACTGATGTTGTTTATCGACGTTTTATTTGTTTTCTCCCTGCTTGATTATTCGAAATTGGCCGTGAAGGGTTGTGGGAAGTAGGTCGTCTGGATTACATATGTTCGAAGAGTTCAGGGGGTATTCGATGCGACAGAACAAGCGATATTTATTTTTTGATAGAGAAAAGGAGTTAAGAGAAATTTTGAGCCAATATGCACTTTTCGTACTTAGCCCTTTGTCCAAAATTTAATACTGTGAAATCCTATGCTTCTTTTCTTCTTGGTTTTTATCTTAATTTTTGTTTTGACTGCTGTAGAATTAATCCAAGTATAAAGATATTAATAAATTAACTGCAATTTTCAAATTTTGTATTCAAGAAATCATACCTTTTCACACGTTTTAGTGTAAACGAAGCTCTCCAAAATAGGTTTTAGATCTGAATATATATTTTTAAAGAATTTCGTTTTGAAAGTGATTTAAGCTGAAGCTTTTTTGAAAACATATTTACCTGTTACCTATATGTACTATATAAATTAGCAGTATTTACTTTGTTACTTAACGGATTTAGTATAAAAAGAGAACTAATTTTTACGGCTAATCTGTTCTAAATATTTCATTTTTTATGCTCAAATAAGGTGAACGTATTCACTTGAACATTTTTTTCCCTTTAAAAATTCTATCTTTTAACTGTAGGTCTGTATGTTTAATATCTTTTCAACCTAAAAAAATAAAACTAAATAATTTGTAATACCTGCGTTATTTAAAAAGTAATAAATGCATTAAATCCACATCATTCTGATTGTTTAAGGTCAGCAGTGAAATTATTTTGTTAACTTTATTTAAAAAAAAACTATTTGGTTACTATTATTTTTCATGGTTTTAGGTAACAATTAAAAAGCGGAATCGGCAGGCTTTAGAGCAAAAGTAACTGTTTGCAAGAGGTTTTTAAAGACTGTTTCTAAGCAGTTACTTCAGCATTTTCGAAGTATGCAATAAGTTGACTGAAACATTGCCAACTTTCTTTTCGTAAAAAATAGAGTTTAATTTTCTTTTAAAAGTTTAAATGGTGCAAAGTTGATTGGGATGGCTCTTGCCTTAAATGACTACTTCCATTTCACAGACTCTGAACTATATTTTCTTTAAATAAATATTCAACATATTAAATTAATCTTTCGAAACAAAACTTGCACTGATAAAATCTGCTAATATTTGCTATTCTTGAACGTGGCCTGGGGGAGGTGGGTTACATAACACTTTCCCCTATATCCTGTCTGCGTGAGAACTGTCGCCGGAAAAGAAACAGCAATAAAAAAAGAAATAGGAAATAAAAAAAAGGAAGACCCGCAGAGTCTTTTTCCCTGTGTGCCACCTGCAAGGTAATTAGACTGACGTTATTTCCCTTGTAATAGACCGGCATTCTGTCTTCTGTGTTACCAATATTTATTTTAACTTGGACTTGGTTTTTGATACGTTCTAAGAGGAGACTATTAAAAAAAAATGTTCTTTCTCAAAGAATTTTCCTTCTTGAAGAGAGATATTCAGGTTAATCATGTGATATTAGTTGTTTTCTTTCCCTTCTTTTATTTTTCGAGTATGGAGGAAAGGGGAGCGATGGAGGAATATTTCACTCATCTCTCTCTGATACAAAAATTCGAAAAAACATCGAAACGTTAGAAAATCGATTACGTAATGCGAATTTTCAGAAATCGCATTACGTGATGTCCTTGAGTTATTTTATTATTATTATTTTTTGTATTATTTATTTATTTATTTATTTTTTTTTTGAAAGGAGGATAATAGTTTCTTTCTCTAAAGGTAGGTAAAGACTAAAGACCATAATTTAAAAAAAGAGAGAGAGAGAGAAAGATTTTGAGATATTTGAATACCCTCAATATTCTTCCTTCTGAATCCGCAAAAGTTTTTAGTTTGATAAATTATTTTTCAAAAAAAAAAAAAAGAGAAAAAATTTCAGGGAATTAAAATGAACTTTTTTTTTTGAACAAGACATAAAATGAAAGAGCTTCAGTTAAAAATAAAGCAGTAGAAACATCTAACCTAATATACCGCAATAAGTAATATAAATTACAGTAAAATTACTTTGAAATGAGCACGTTTCTGCTCCACAGCATTCAGCTTGTGTCGGCCATCTTTGAAGCGCTGTTGCCACACAAAAAACAAAAATACTGGAAAATAATTCCTAGATACATATGATTTAAAGTTTAAAACATAAACTGAGGACCTAATACCCTTTCGAAACATAATTTTTTTTTCAGGTTGTGAAACATCCCGTATTCGGTGGATTAACTTTGATGGAAAACAGTAGATTGAGGAAAAAGTGAACAGAGTTTTTGCTGCTTCCAGGAAAAACGTTAAAGCATCAAAGGCATACTTAACTTCCATGAAATTCAGCTGGGACATAACATGCAGAATGCACTGCCTTTCTTTAGAAACATTTCAAATGAACAGTTGTCGAAATTAATTAAAAAGATAGAACTAAAATGTGGAAATGGGTTGTTGCTTATAAGTAGTATCCAGGGAAAATAGTTAAAGGGCACAAAGTGACACACGTTTTATAAATATAATGGAACTATTAAAACTTTTAGGGTATTTTAAATGGCCTAAACAACGAAACGAAACTTCTTACCAAAGACAAAAAAAAAAAAAGAGTGCTAAAATTATTTTTCAACCAACTTCTGTAAAAGGAGAGGTAGCTATGAATTACAGGACAGGTACTCATATTTAATTTCTGAAGAACATCAGCGAAACACCTGCTGACATTTGCTTTGCATTCCTTACTTTGTTAAATTTCCATCTTTAAGCATATTACTTAAGGAAATTTTAACTTATAAAAACTAATTTTAATATTTTATGAATGTTTTTTTTAATCACGATAGATATTTTCTGGTTTGGACAATAAACTATGTTTTACATATTAATTAGTAAGTGTTATTATTTCTTTGAAAGTGAGAAAATCACAAGATGTCCCACACGTAACATACATGTATTACACTTGACAGTTACCAAAGTATAGGTTTAGAATATGAAGGGCCAGGGGAAAAAAGATGAAAGTCACTTTTTCGTCGATTTTGAGATATTAGCGCTATCTAGGGGCTATGATGGACTAGTATCATCTGGTAGAACAGCAAGGTGGGAAAAAGATGAGAATCGACTAAAATGTGCATGAAGACTCTATTAACTACAAAAGAAGTTAATAGAAATCAAACTTTGTTTTTCATTTTTCTCGAAATCACTTTTTGGGCTCTTTCATCTTTTTTCCCCCTGGCCCTTCATATGTTTATTTTTTAAAGTTAGCGCCGCAAAACATTATTAGTAGAAAACCATATTGTATGTTTAAAAATTTATATTTACTGGAATATAGCAAATTCGTAGAAATTTTCGCTAGAGTAGTGAAAACTAAAAACTGATGTCCTAGTGCTGGTCCTACACGTGACAGTGGTATTTATTGAAACATAAGAATAAAAAAAGATTTTTTTTTTGTTTGTTTTTGCTTCACAAATCATATAAGCAAAGTAGTTTCCCCAGGTTGTCAAATTTTTAACCTGTACTCATAAATGATTCGCATATGTACATGAGTGTTAGTGAAAATTTTGTCTTATATTCCCACACGTGACCGTAGAAGTATCAACTGTATACACTTGAAATGCTTTTAAAAATGATAATTAATTATATTACTGTGCAAAAACCACTAAAATTTATGTATATGTAATATTATTTTCTTCTTTTTTAAATTATGATGAATGTGAGAGTGGGGGAAAAATCGAAATTTCCTGAAGAAAAAAAAAAAAAGGATTGCCAAAAATTAAGACGTTAGATGATTAATTTGATGCATTGTGTTCATGAAGTAGTTATTTGTTTTCAAAATCCTCAAACATTACTGATTCTTAAACGACTACTGATATTATAAGCTTGTTTGTTCAGAGCATTTGTAATATTAATTTTTGAAACTTTCAAACTACATTACAGCCTCTTTTTTTTTAAATCAAACAAGCAAGTTTCATTGCATCATTCGTAATTTTGCATGTCTTTATAATAACCTTACCCATTTAAAATTTTGCAAAAAAAAAAAAAAAAAAGTTCTAAAATAATATGCAAAGACTGAAAATAGTTATTTGTTTTTCTTACATGGTTCGTGGAATTCGAGTACTTACCTTTCGACGTTTTGAATCCACTCTAAAAATAAGTTGTTATTTTTGCAGTATAGTACTGAAAGCAGAGGTTTCATGTGAAAACTGTAAAAGCGCAGTAATAAAATGTAAAAGTAGCTATTTTACAGTTTATTACAGTAAAACTAGCAGTTTTACAGTTAATTACCTTAAAATTAGCTGCATTATACTGTGAAAACAACAGTGTAATACTGACAGCAAAGATTCAAGTTTAAAACTGTCCAATGCACAGTAATAAACTGTAAAACTATCTATTTTAGTTTGTTACTGTAAATCATCATTTTTATAGTTTACTACTGTAAAATTAGCAATTTTTTCCAGTTTATTACTGTAAAATTGCTATAAAATTAGCTGTATTATACTGCAAAAGCAACATTAAATTTTTACAGTGCATTCAATTTGCAGTTGTATAGTTTCATCTGTACACATAATGTTTAAAAGTATCTTGAAAGCTATGGGTGAATTAGTTACTTTATTTACATGTCTTGCAGAATTTGAGAACTAACCTTTGAAAGGAAAATTATTATTTTTTTTTATTTGCAATTGCCTGATATTATCAGTACATACGTAATATTTTTCAAATACCTTGAAAGCTAAAAGTGAAACTTGCGAATAAAAAATAAATAAATGAAATAAAATAAAATCAAAAGAAAAATTGATAATTGTTGACAAGAAAAGTGTTTACTAAGTTTTTTTTTTCTTTTCTTCTTTTAATATTTGAGAGAAATGAGACTTGTGCAAACACACACATTCTTGCTGCTGAAAAGCTGCTAGTTAAAATTATTTAAATATTCTATTTTTTAGTTCTACCCAAGACCTGTATACCCGCGATTCATAGAAATCTGTTATATATGATCAAGTGCTTTACAATTAAAAACGAAATGTTGCAGACACCAAACATGTTAATAGCAGACATCGTCATTAGATTTTAATAACTAGTAATGATTTCAAAATAAAAGAATAACGTTGTTCTTCTGTTTACATTACAGAATATTTATCTTGAATTCACAGGAAATTCATAGATTAAGCGGGCTCAAAAAGTCACCAGATAATCTCTGAATTACTGCTTCATTATTTTTTTTATTATTAGCCAGATCTAAACTTTTTTAAATAATGATTTCTCTGACAATCTAAAATTAAATAAAGTTAAAAAATTAAACCGAAAGAAAAGATACACTGTTTTAACTAAGTAATGTCACAAAAATTCACCCGAAAATAATTTCACGAAACTTTGGAATTTCTCAGCAAATTAAGGAGCACACAATGGTTTTATTCATTTATTTATTATTATCTTTTTTTTTTGATAATTTCTGATTTCATTTCCAAAAAAAAAGAAACAAGTTTAATATTATTTACTATTAAAACCTTCGAATTTTTTCAGTACTGAAAAAAAGAAAAAGATGAAGATTTTTTTTTTTTTTTTTTTTTGCATCCTGCTGTATATATTACGAACTTATTCTAGTAGAAGATCTTGTATCAAAAAATAGTATTTTATAGCGCAAGCTATAAAAAAAGTTGCGAATTCAAACTATGAATTTTTTCAGTACAGAAAAAGATGAAGATTTCTTTTTTTTTTTTTTTGCATCTTGTTGTATATATCGAGAACTTATTCTTGTAGAAGATCCTGTATCAAAAAATTGTATTTTATAGCGTAAGCTATAAAAAACTTGCGAATTCAATTTGATGTGTAATTGAGAACTAAGATTTCACCATCAAATAAAAAACGACACAATGTAAAATCTGTACAAATTTATTCAATGATCTTTGGTGAAGAATGAATAATATAAACAGAGAAATGACATGCAATAATAATGAGGTATAATAAATCATATATACATGGAAAAACATATTCCTATGAAATTGCAGTTAACATATGATGTAAAATGCATGTAAACTTACATAACAAGTTCAACAATAATAACTGGAAACAGTTACTAAGAGAAGTAAAAGTAATTTCGTTCATAAATCAATCAAATAATGTACTTGTGACTTTAAATACGTTTATATTTAAAAATATTGGTTTTTTTTTTCTAATTTCTAATATTAGCTCGTTCAATTAGTATGAAAATATCATACAAAAATATCTATTGAATTGATAAGCAAAGATTGAATATCACAGTATATCTAAGTTCTGCTCCTGTTTTTATTTATAACAGAAAAATGCAAAGAATCTGAGGTGAAAACATGGTAATTGCAATTTAAAAAAACAAAACTTGAATTCAGAGCAATATGTAAAATTTACAGATAATAGTACCACTTATGAAAATTTAACATTCATTGCAAAAACTGTAATGCCTCAAATACGAAACTCATATGATATAATCTTAAAATTATATCGTATTAATAGATGTGATTATGGTTAGATTTTAATGAAAAAGATATTAAAAATTGGTTAATTTAAAAAACGCATGATTATGAAGCAGGCTATTTGAGTATTTGAGCACAGAAAGGAAAAAAAAAAATTATGTAAAAGCACAAAAGGCTATATTATGTAAAAAAATGTATGAAAAAAGTAATAATAATAACTTTTTTTTAAAAAAAGCAACCATAACGACCTTTGTTAACACATTTATATTAAAATATACGACACATTTTTTTGTGTGTCGGATTTCAGAAGCATATTTTCAAATTCATACGAATAAAAATTGGATGGCATTATGCAAAAAGGAGTTAACCCACAAAACATAAAAAAATGAGTTATCCAACTCTGATGGTAAAATATGTTGCTTTCTACATTAAGCAAAAATGATTTGAGCCCTATGAGCGTTTCATACTAACATATCATTGGTATATTGATATAGAGCTCATGATTTTTGCCAGAGTTTGTTGACTTTAAAGCCTATTATCTCAAAATCTGGTTTTTGTGGGTTAACTCCTTTTTGCATAATGCCATCCAATTGAAAAAATAATAATTAAAATTTAAAAAGGATCGTTTTTTTTAAATTAAAGAAAGACTTCCTTAGTATTACATTTAAAGAAATCATCGATTTAAAATGTTATCGGTCACATTTATAATTGCAGCTTTCTTTAAATATTTTCCTTTGAATTTTCATTTACATAAATATACTTAAAACAGTAACATTTAGAAATCATAACTTCAGAATTTAATATTGACGTCATTGTGACCAGCTTAAAATTCAGATTTATATCTTTATCTACACTTTAAAAAGTAATTCATTTCTGCATAGGCATTTTTGGTGCTTATTGTCATATGTCATCAACAGACCATTATTTTATTTTTGAATGTTGACTATTCAGAATAAGTACCGTGGAAATACTTCCTACAACGGAATTTTTGATTAATATATTTAATGATAATTGGACGTCATTCAACTTCCTTATTTCCCAACAACATTTTTGATCCAACATACAATTAGTACAGTACCTAGACATTTTCATTAGTAGTACAGTAGAGCATTTCTTAGCAGGTATTGTTTTTGAGTTAAAATTTGTTAAAGCACTATACTCAAGAGATGTCCCACAGCTTGAACCCTAAAATAAACTAATACTTTAATTCCACAAACATCTAACTTTTCGAAATGTTTTCCACTTCAAATGTAAACTTTATTCATGTTATTTATTTTTTTTTTTAAGTAATAGTAATTATTACTTGCAAACATTAAGGTGTGAAATTGCTGTTTTGTTCATTTATTTTTTTTATTAAAAAAGGTTTTAAAAAAGCTATTTTTCTTATGATATAATTCTTTTAACATTCATTTAAATTTAATCAAAATGTTCCTCAATAATATAATGATGATAAGAAAATAAAATTATGATAATAATAGACTTATTAAACATTTTTTTAAGGTTGCGCTTTCTAAAAATCGTATGAATGTAAATAACATGCAATGAAAATATTTTCTATTTCGAAACTACTCTGAATTTAGCAATAATGTTCTAGTAACGAAGTTTCTTCCCAACTTTGCACAAAAAAAAAATAATAATAATAATAATAATAATAAAATAAATAAATAAAATAAAATAAAATAAATGGTGGGAGAAAATTATGTGTAAAAAACTGTTAACTATTCTTAACTTATAGTTGTAAGTAAAATAAATACAGCTGTATTTGAGGAGTTTAAAAATTGCATACATTTTACTAAAGGTATTTTTAAATACATTAAAGTCAAACGTAAATTGCTCATAAACAAAATAATAATTTAAAAGAAGCAGAGCATGGAAACACATTGGATATGGTATTTCAATATATAAATTTAAAAATATTCTGCACGGAAAAAAAAGCTTTTGTTACACCATTATTTTGAAACAAGTTGTCATTATTCAGCTTAAGATGATACGCTTTCGTAGGGCAATAAATTAAATAGCATTGTAAAGAATCGAATAGGATCAAAGACTCTTTTTCCATCCTTATTTACATTTGTTTGTCTATTATTGTAAAATAAATAACTAAATAAAGAATGAATGAAAGAATCAGAAAAGCACTAGGAAGAAGACATATATATAAAATGCAGCTATTATAAAAATATTTTAAAGAAAAATACTTGAATTAAATGTTCCGTTAAATAATATTACATATTTCTTGTATGTATATCAAATTAGTTAAAAAAAACATTAGCACAACTTTTTTTTAAATGCTTTAAGGCAACATTTTGGTGTTGGGCTAATTCGACATAGCTCGTTATTTCATCTAAGATAGGAACAACCTGTGGCATTTTGTTTGAGAACGATATGAATTCTACTTTAATAATGATTTTTTAGTTGTTATGGCACAATTTTATAACACAGACTAAAAATATTTGTTCGAAGATGTTTACTGCTGATTGAATATAAATTTTGAGCCAATCAAAGAATTAAAATTCAGATTTTGCACAAAGCAAGAAGTTTATTGAAACGTTTACTTAAATTGTAATAATGAAAACTTACCCGGAAAACAAACTCGCAGTTTCTTTAACGGTAAAGCTTTAACGCAATATTGTAAAATTAAGTTTAAAAAATAAAGATTGCGATAATAATTTACATTAAATATTAATAAATCTTTTTAGTAAAATTTAATGAACTTCTTGCTTCATTGAAAATTAAGTTAAAAACTGATTAAAAATAATTTATCTGATATTAGTAAGTAAAATATTTTAAAGCGCTAAAAACGTAACATTGTAAAAAATTTGTTTCTTACGTATGTATTTAAATGAGACATTTGAGCACTTTGAAATATTTTTGTCAAACATTTGAGGTAATCGAACTTAAATAGTTCTTGCAGTAGACTGAAAACAAGGATTGCATTTTTTTACCTTAGTTAGAACGGCAAAAGTAACCAGATGTCACATTTTGTAGGAAGCAATGCTTTCATCTTTAAATGACAGTTTTTCCTCCGAATAGCCGGATTCGTCGGAAACGTTATCCTCCTCGTCAACAGTTTCATCGATGAGTTTTAGCGAAGTCTTTTTCCGCCGAGGATTCGGCAGATCTTCTACAGAGTCCGAATCGAAAGAGTCTGTCTCGAGACCATTGGTCAAATAATGGTCGGACAAAGAGTCGACATCGTCCGGAACGATGTCAGACGTCGATTCTATCTCGGAAATGAGGGACCCGGTCAGGAACTCGTCGTCGAAATCGTCGTCATCAAGATTCTGATGTTCTTCCTCGTCCTCCTCTTCAATTTCGTCGATGGCTGTCAATTTCGGCGCACTTTTCGATCGCTCCAGGGGTGGCCTGAAGTTGGTGGAACCCGTACTCAACAGGAGTTTTCTACGAGGAATGGTGGGGTTGTCGTAACAGGCGTTGGCAAGGGATAACCGCGCTTTCTGGCGACTCAACTTCTCCCTTCGGAATTCCTGGAGAGCCAGAGTCAACCTCTGATTGAGCTGGGCAGCCATTAACTTCGCCCTCTCTTCTTTGTCGCACAGTACAGCGTGACATCTCAGCTCCTGTTTCATCCGCCTTCCCTCGTGCCTGTACACCCAGCAGAAGACTTTCGGGTACTGAGCCGGAGCAGAACAATACGTTATTCTGTTCGCCCAGTATTCTGTCAGACCGTGTTCTTTTGTCGTTGCTTTTAGTCCTGAGTTGCTTACAGTCAATTTCATTGTAATATCGTGTTTTACGTTGGCACAATAATTTTTCCACAGAGTGGCTAGAGGTTTGTCCACACAACCGTCACCTTTCGCCCACTGAGTGATGACATTACCGAGATAAGTCACTTTGTACGTTGGATCGTACTCTGTAATAGTCACCGATCGTTTATTCCACAGTTTGCTCCATTTGTTTTTCATGTTCGTAGCCGTGAACGGGTTCGAAAGTGACATTATTCAACCGGCAGAAGAAAAATCCGAAGTCACACAAACCACTTTTAACACAAGACAGTTACTGCTAGGAAACACTCATTTTCCATCAATGGAATGGCAGTTTATCACATAGAACTTCCAGCAACAGTTATTTGTCAACGTTTTTTGAAATCCAAGTTGTAGAAATGACGAAAAACAATAACGAATTCCCCGTTACATCGCTTTTAGAACACAGGTGCCACAAGTCGAAAGGAATGGCGAAGAGAGGAAAAGAAGAAAAAAAAAACAACAGAGTTGTTTGACTTTTCACAAGCAGTAGAACACAAACACGTAAATTCGGCTGTTAGCTCTCACAGACAATTCTAGTAAATAATCCAAAGCAGCACATTTTTAAAGGTAGGTTTATATTCAAACTACCGGGCGATGAGATAAAATTCGCGCAGCCGCAGATTTTGTCAGCCGAGATAAGCGTCAGATGACAAGCTCTATCTCTCTCGAGCTGCTTCACTCGCAGAGGGGATGCTCGCCGCACTATTGCCAATCGCGTCTGCTTCCCAACTGGTTATGCGGACGCTATAACCTGTTGTCTTGCATCGCTGGGACGCGAACCCACTTTTTTATTTTCTACCTGTACGTTCCTTCGCGAGGAGCAGGGTTGCTGCTTTCTTTTTTTCCTTCTTTTTTTTTATTTTATCCACCGGTGTCCACGTATTGGCGATGTTTACACCTTTAGATTTATTCGCCAATGACCGGTATTGGTATTGCTTTTCTCTTTTCGTAATTATTCATACCAAAATACCCCATTAAAATTAGATTTACATGCGAAATTAAATTAATGAGTCTTTCTTCTTCAGGCTAAAATAAACTTTTATTTTAAATTATTTCTTTTAATAAAATATTTTTTTTTCACGATAAAATAAAAAAAATATCTATGTAAGTTTACAACTATGTTTTTAATGATTTTATTATGTTTGCTAAGACGATCATCCTTCGGTATTTACTTTTATATTGCATTGCAAGATGTGGAGTCATGTGCGTAAGTTCTTGTTTTAAACAATCATATTTTCTGCGATAATTATATGAAGTATTTTTAAAATTAAAGTAATCATTCTCACTAAATTACTTAATTTTTTTAGTTGCCTTTCTTTTTCTTCGTACATTCGTAAGTGAGAACCTTTTGCACGTTGGGCATCATAGACGTCAACTAAGAGAAAGCAGAAGGTGACAAAATTCCGCACTTTTCATACTTGAACAAGTAAACTTTTATTCAACAATTTTACTGATTATTTAAATTTCTCCGTCATTTTAATTTTCGTTTTCTTTTCGAAGTGTACGAAAAAAAAATTTTTTTTCTAAGAAGAACGAAGCAAAGGAAAAATTGTATTCAAGAAAAATTTACAACTCAAATTGCAACCTATAATTCCACTTTAATTATCCATGAATAAATTTTGATTATTTTCGCGGTGTCGATATGCATTTTTGTACGCCTTAATAGGTGACCAGTAGAAAAGAGGAATATGTTGATCATCCGAGTCCATTTCGACGACTTCTTGTCGAAGCGTCTGTATGTATGTGTGTCTGTATGCACGTATGCATCTTGAATAACTTACAATTTTTAAGTCATAGAGGGTCGATGTATCGTATGTGGGACCTGTATAGCGTCTAGTTGTGAGCCTCTCTTTTTCGTTACAATCCACCTTTCGTCACGCACTCATGTATTTCTGTACACTGTAGAAAGTGGATGTTGTTTTTACAGCATAATACAGCTAATTTTATAGTAATAAACTGTAACATTACTAACTTTACAGTACTAAACTAAAATTTCCAGTTTTACAGTAATAAACTGTAAAATTTCTAATTTTACAATTTATTACAGCGCATTTTACAGTTTTAAACTGGAACCTCTGCTGTTTTTACAGTACAATACAGCTAAAGTTTACGGCCATAAACTGTAAAATTTCTAATTTTGCAGTAAGAAACTAAAATTGCTAGTTTTACAGTTTATTACTGTGAATTTCAGTTTTAAATTGGAACTTCGGCTGCCAATATTATACTGTAAAAATAACAGTTCATTTTTTGCAGTGTACTTATATGGCGAAATTGAAGGTGAAAATTTTTTTATGTAAGACTTGTACTGAGCGCAGTTTCTGGAAGTGCATTTCTCTCTCTCTTTTTTAAACTTGTGACTGGATGCTTCTAAAAAGTCTCTTTACTTATTTTTCCCTACTTCCCTCCCCCCTCTCTGAAGTAAATTAGTTTTAAGTTCAAGTAGTTAGTTCTTCGTGTCAAAATATTTTTCCATCTTTAGAAGTAAGTAACGTAAATCTTTCGCATAACTTGGCGATTGTTGCTGTTGGCAATGCACTTTCCACTACAGTTTTATTACTTTCGTAAGCAATTAAAAACATATATATATATAATAACGAAGGCGTTGATTTTCAGATTTAAACACAATTTTATTTAATTAAAATTTTCAGAACACTCCATTATAATGAGATTCATATTCGAACTTATACTTTTTCAGATCGAGGTTTCTCCCAACAGGATAAAAATAACTTTTATTTTTAATTATCTTTAATAAAATTAAAAATACATTTTTGGAATTAAAAAAAAATGCTTTATTAAAATACATTTATAATACACATTATTTATAGGTGTGCAAAGAATGAATGTCTTAAATATGAAGTATGTTTTTTTTTCGAACCTTTTTAACTTGTTGCTTAATTAAGAAGTAGGTTCCGCTGAAAAGTCAAATGTTCATTATTTATGCTGCAAATTTGTACCATGTGATGTAATGTTGCCTCTTTTGCATTTACATTTTTTTTTCATTTGTTTATCGTTTACAGTACGTAAATATGACCAGGGCCTAATTAACACACGGTCCAGTGGGTCCATGGACCTGGGCACCATAATTTTTGGGGCACCAAAATAGGGTATTTTTGCTTCATTTCCCCCTCTTTTTGGTACTGGCGCTTTAAAAATGGCCGAATTTCTTTGTGAGAGGGGCACCAAATTTTTGCCAGGACCTGAACACTACTTTGGCTTAATCGGGCCCTGAATATGACAAAACTATCCTAAACAGCAGAAGGACTTTTTAAACAACAATCCTAACGAAGTGGCTAAAGTAAAAAACGCCAAATAGAGCGCTTAAGTACTATTGTGGAATCAGCTACCTGCTTTTCCCGCTCCCGTGATGTCATACAAAAGTTTGTTTCCTCCGCGCTTTGTAGTTCTCTCGGAATTGCCGAATGTTTGTAACACTCGTTGAATAAAGCCGGGAGAAGGCTTTTCATTTTTTTTTTCAAATCGAGTCCCTGCTAAACTGCTGTCAGTCATACTTGACTTAAGTAGATTCTTAGAATTCTTTTTGTAGTTCACTGACTGTGCGGAAGAACAAAGTTTAAACTATTTAAAATTCCAAATTAAAAAGCAGAATCAAAAGCTCACTATTATTATTATTATTATTATTGCTTAGTTTTTATAAATACAAATTTCAGAAAAACTAAGCAGGTTAGGAAATTATATATAGCTAGATTTAATCATATTTAAAGATAAATATACTTCTTCAATTTATTTCGAGTTAGTTATTTTAAATAGTTGTTCATAAACTGTTTATCTCAAATCATTTATGCATGAATACTTTAGTGGTATTATCTCAATCTCGCTTAAACCCTTTTGTAATATTTTTTATTAAATATTATGAATTTCAAATGTCTGAGAAGTTACGCAAGAATGTTTATTATAATTTTAAAATTATATAGGAAGTAAAATTACAATTTCATATCCCTAGATATATATTTATATTATCATTATTTTCTTTCAACAGTGCATAAGTACTTTGGATACGCAGCTTTAAAAATATTTGTCGAATTGGGAATGATAATAAAAATGAATTTAAATTATTATTGATGTACATTCGTCTCTCCAATTTTTTTTAAAAATTGAATTAATGATTGTATTAACAAACTGAAGATGTATGCTCATTGCTTAAATCTGTTTGAAATACACATAAAAATGTTTCATAATTTTTTTTTTCGAAGAGTTAATTCTTTGAAATTTATTACAAAGAAAAAGTCCAAAGTGTTTAAATGTATTCAAAAATTGGTTTTTAAACCATACAAAGTGTTAGAAAATGAAATTTACGTTAATGCTTATTCAGGAAACCTAATAACGCTTAATAAAAAAATAACAGTTTCGTTTTTTTTAGTTCTGATTGTTTTAAAATAGTTTTGTTCAAAAAATGTTTTTATGAACGTACATTTAATAAAAATTCTTAAGTGAATTGAATATTGATGTGGACAAAATGTTTTATTCCGTTTATCACATATGAGGAAGATCACATACATCAGTACAAACAAACACACACACACACACACACACGCACCAAATTTTTGCCAGCCCCGTTTGTTGTTGTTTTATCCGTCTGCCCTTGATGTCTATTCACTTGACTTTCATAAAATTTAGAATGCAAGTATATAGAAACATTTCGCTGAGGACCTTACAGTGATTAATTTAATTCAATTCTGTCTATTTGAAGTTTTTTTTAAGGAAGATATTTCTCCAAAAAGACATTACAGGTTTTTCACTATTTACACCGTCCCTCTGAAGTTCTAAATCAAAATGTGCTATTGATTAAAGTTTTCTAAAGATTCGTTAATGATTCATTCAATCCGTCATTCACTTCTTTGTTTTACTTCTTATCTTTTTTGTGCAATGAAAAATTGCAATATGTTTTCTTTTTGGACTTCAAACGTCGTGTTGTCCGTCTTTCAGATGAGCAGTCTGCCAACGTCCGGCGTCACTGTATTCCACCAACCCTTCCTACTCACCCGACTTACCCACCGGCCCCTACAGGAGGTCCATGAAACACACAGTACAGAAGGAGCACACATACACAACCGCCTACACACACGCAACTACAGCAATTCGCATTGTGAAATATATAATTTGAATTCGAGATGTCAAAAGTCAAATGAATATTATTATTATTTAATCTTGTTTTCGAAGTACACTTCATTAATAATCATTTTTTACAATTGTTGAGAATAGTTTTCTCTACGTGTTATCTTTCTACAACAATTCCAGATTTCATGCGAAACCTCAGAACAAATACTACTGATTTTGCGCATCGTTTTTCAGTGCTGAGTCAACCAACGAGACATTTTATTATTCTACGATTGTATCATAAAAACAACGTTCGAAATTGTTATAGATGACGCGAATTCGAACGACTCGAACGGAACTAGCAGTATTTCGAGGAGCATTCAAGCGTTAAAGTGACAATGCAGTCAATGGTCAAGTAGGGATACGATTAGTTCGGGCAAGTCTGTCAAAAACGCATTTAGCGGAACACTAGTAACCTAACTGTGAACCGTACGAAAGTTTCATTCAATTTATCTTATGTCGCATGGTCGCTATTTTTCGGAATTCACAGCAGGTACTAAGTTGACTCATGCAGAAATGTGTTAAACATAGCCAGAAAAACAAGTGTCAGTGAGTCACAAGTTTGCCACTTTTATTCCAAATTGCAATTTTGTTGCAACTCCTCTCTTTCATGCTATGCAATTCGAATTCATGATGTTATTCAAAGCTACGTTAACAATGCATGATTTGTATTTGAAAACGGTTCATGATTATGTTGCAGCAGACCGTATTTAAATTACGAATTTTATTGCAGTACTAACTCTAAATAACGATAACTTTAAGTTATTAATAATAATAATCTATCTAATCTAATGTCTTTAAACGAGCAATTCTTGTATATATATATTTCGGATCTCGAAAACGGCTGTAACGATTTTGATAAAATTCTGTATTTTGATAAGTTTTGGTTTTTGAGTTCATCTACATCGGCGTTTTTTCTGTAAAAACGCAAGTTTTCTCGAAAAACCCCGTTTTTTGTGCCTTCATTAAAAGTTTGAAAAGCTTTCTTTTCACCATTTTCTTTATGATTGCTTTTTTTTTTGTTGCTGTTTCACAGAAACCACGTTTTATTATTAACAATGGATTTCACATTTAATCACATCAGCGTAAATTTCAATTTTTTTGGCATTTGATGTACGAGTTTTGGCAACGGGTTAGAGTTGTTATTGTTTTTGAAATGTTAAAGAGATTGATAAAAATAAAGTTATTGGGGACGTTAAAAATGTGGTCACAAAGTCCTCCAAGTGAAACGATACCTCTGGGAGAGCTGGGCCAAGGGTTTGTTCGGCCTTTGGTCTGGTTCAAAAAAAAAAGAAAAAAGAAAAAAAATGAACAGAGCGCTCTTCAGGGCCCCCTCCCTGTCAAAATACGAGTTGTGGTGCGGGTGACCCTGGAGTGTGATGTGAGTTGAAATTCATAACCAACTGGAACCATATGCGTACTGGAGAACAGGGACTCTGCATTCATTCTCATCAACTCCTTTTGCGCCTTCGGCGCCAAATGAAATGAAATGAAAATAAAATTATTGTGGTGTGAATGTGATTTTACGGTGAGCATCGTTTAAATAAGGTTGTGTTTTATAAAATAAATTACGGCTGTTTTTATAAATGCGTAATTGCAACCAAGGGCTTAAAAATGCTTTTCAAGTTTATCTAAATAAATACGTTGAACTTTAGAAAAAACACGATTTTACAAACTTCTTTTTTTTTTTTAACCGAGCGATGCTCGGTCCCCAGGTGCTAATAATTATAAAGAAATTAATTTTAATTTTGACATCTTAAATTCAAATTCTGTTTTCCATAATCGGATTGAGATAGGAACCTGCTCGTTGAGTCTCCATTTTTGCTACAAATAGCTCTTGTTCCCCAGAATGGACTTTATGTATACCAAACTCACTCGATTTCGCACAGTCCTTTTTGAATAAAAACAACAACACAGCGACACAATAAACCTCAGAGAGCATGTCCATCCTGAGTGGTAGCGTGGAGGTGTATTTGTGTGTGTGTATTTGTATGTAGACGTGCGTCAGTGTATGTGTATGTCAAGGGCGGATCCAGCTCCTGGCTAAGGAGGGGGTCATTTTCGGATATGGGGGTCAAAGTGCAATTTTTGTGCAAAAATGGGGAGGTTTGGCAATTTTTTGCTATATTTGGTAGGCTAAGGGTGGGGGGGTTCATGACCCCCATGACCCCCCTCTGAATCCGCGCTTGGTGTATGTATGTGTGTGTTTGTATGTAGGCGTATATCAAGGCGTGTGTGTGTGCGCGCGCGTCAGAGTAGTTTGCATTATGAGCAAAGAAAAATAAAATAAGAAGTCAAAGGAGCTTCAACGACAGACAAATGAAAGGAATAAGCAACCGCAATTGCTTAAAAAAGTTCTTAATTTCTCACAGAGCGTTTTAAATTTGTCTATTTTGATTTATCGTAGCTCCCTAACTTACTGCTTCTACGGAGTCGATATTTTCTCAAGCGGCACAACTAAGCTTGAAAACAAAAAATCTTGCTAATAATTCAATTTGCCTCCCACAAAGCATTTACAAAAAAAAAAAAATTCTTTGTAGTGTAGCACTTTTATTCTAGAAAATGAAATGTTTCTTCGAAAACACGTGAATGAACTTCAGCTATTACGGAATACAATTTTATCTACATAATTTGTCCATAGCATTTAGTTAGTACAGCCTGAATACATTTACCAAGGCTTCACTAGATAGTGAAGCCTTGCTTTTACAAACTGAATTGTGGCAACTTAAATTTTGCCAGAATTAATTTTTTTAAAGCTTTTTCTACTCAAAAAAGTTAAAAGAGAGTCGATTGAAGGGTAATTCATTGGGGTAATCAAGAGAAAGCATATTCAAATGTGAGAAAAATGAACAAAATAAAAGAAACAAGTAACAGTTAAAATTATGACAATATTATAACTGGAGTCACTTAGAGTAGAAATAGTACGCTTCTGAGAAATAAAAATGAGTTTTATTTTCAGAAATCACAATAGGAAGATTCATTATCACCTCTTGTATCATCTTTATAGCTCAATTCCAGTTCTTTGAAGAGTCTCTCAGTTGTTTTGTCTTTTATGCCTTTGTTACACGTACCGTTCCGTACATCCTGACACCCTGACAGGCCTTGAGATAAATCTTTACCTCAGAACCAGAACGACGTAAGTCAAAAAATGGTGATTTTCACTTTATTACTGCATTGTATATAGAATCTTACTCCGCATCGACCCATGAGAACCTTATTCTATGAAAGAAATTCTTTCACAATTATTCAGCCGCGTTAAAACAGTGCGGGTACCATCCTTCATGCAATCGACAATCGTTTTCGCCCTCTGCTGAAAAGTGACGAAAATGGACTTATGTTAGTCTGATTCTGAGGTACTGAAATAATCTTCCAACTATGCAGAAAAAGGTATCTTCAAAAAAAAAAAAAAATGAGTAGTTTGTAAAATACTACCACGTAAATGTGAACTTCTAACAATTATAAGATTTTAAACACCTTACGTGAAACAGTTTTGAGAAGTCAAAAGCAAGATATTTAATTACGGGTGGATTTAAAAGCAGTGCTGTAGTTGATGAACAGAGGTACGTGTCTATTTCTATACGGTAGATGTAATGCTTGACGAATTTCCGTAACGCAAAAAAAAATGATTTTATGTTGCTTATGAAAGTTTAAAAAAAAAACCGACTCAAAAAAAAAAAGCGGTTTGAAGGCCATTTACAGTAAACTTTTTAATTGATTTTACAATAATAAATTAAATATTTCAGGAGATGATGTTCCCTAGCGCCCCCCCCCCCAAACTACAGCACTGTTTAGGAGCAATTAGTTACCCAAAAATCGCGGCACTAACTGAAAGTTTTTTTTTCTTTCAAATGGGGCTGCAGTAGAGGCACAACCTTTTGTGATCCCCCAATTAAGCATTCATTCTTTCACGTAGCACCAGAATCGGCGGAATGCCATTACCACGAGAATTTTGACGCCCAGTTGCCGCCAGATGGAGGCACCTGGGCTCTTTTTGATGCGAAAGAGCACTAGGATTTAATTTTGGCTAGAGATATTCAAAGCCAAACGAATACCCCAAGGGTTCTTTTACATGCCGCATAATCATACGAACTAACTGAAAGTGAAAGCTTGGTATTCCTATCTATTCTTACTTTTTCTATTTCTGCGTACACTTATTTATTTGTTTAAGTTTTTACTAAAATATTTTATGAACTCAACTTTTGATAGTCTCTTCGAACTTATACTAGGAAAAAATTTAATGCAAAGTCATGCATTCTCTGTTCTAAAATCAAGTACAAAAGTAAGCAATTCTTGGCAAAATAAATATATCGTTTGAGTCATAGATCAAATATACTTGTTTCTGCTCAAATACTCGGAATTTGTGTAAATAAACATCACTTTTAGAAACGACTTATTCAAATAGTTATTCAGTTGTTACTTCTGAGAAACACATTATTCCATTCTCTTCGTTCTTTCCGCAGTTGATCCTAAATCTGCATAAATCGTTGATTACGTCATTGAAACGGACACAGTTCTTTTAACAAATGATGTCTGGGGATATAGAATAACTAGAAAAGCGGAGGTTAATCTTTTGTTCTCTCTCATTTTGGGATCTTTCAAGCGATAATAACAATTTACTTAAATTAGAAAATATAATCATGGGGAAATCCTGTGAGACAATAATAGTTAACGGAAACCGTAACCGTAGCGATAAGAAGCTTCCGGCGGAGTAACATGAAACTCGTCTTCTAAACATCCGGCTTTATTATCCTAAAGCCTTAATTCTAAGCACAAAGAATGAAACGTATTTTGATTTGTGCTGCACTTTGTTTTTTTGTTTTTTTTTTTTTTTAATAATCCAATATTTCCCCCATAAATTTTTAGGCAGAACCTTTTAAACTGATTAGAATAATTAATTGCAACATTCTGAGCATCTTGACATCTGAGCATTTTGACATCTTCTTCAAATTATATATTTTACAATGACGAATTGCGGTAGCTGTGTGTTTGTGTAGACGCGTGTTGGCGTTCATGTCTGTCTCTCTCTCTGTCTGTCTGTGTGTAGGATAAGGGCGCCGCGACCCGATAGAGCAGGGGCCGGTTTACGTCCCAGGAGGTGGAGTACCGGGATGCAGCGTGTTGCAGACTCCGGGGCCAATTTGAAAAAGGGACTACACGACAACCGAGGCCAAAAATGAAAATAATAATGAATATTAATTTGTCATTGCTCAAAAAAAAAAAAAAAAAAAAAAAAGAAAGAAAGAAAAGAAAAAGCGTGTAATTCCAATTCATCAAAATGAAACTTCATGATACTTTGTTAGCTCAGTGCTATAATTTTGTGCATTTAACTGTAAAAACAATGCTTTAACTATTTTTCTTTACTTTGTTCATGTTTGTTTCATTTACTATATTTAGTATTAGGAGTCGAATTTTCACGATCGCGTTTTGTGGGAAAGATATAATTTTAACATCATTTACCTAGTTAGCATTTTTTTAAAAACCCCATCTTGTCAGAGACAGCAAAGAATTTGGGTTATGAGCTCTACAATTTCTTGAAGCACAAAGAAAGAATATGGATGCTGTTTTGAAAAGGAAACATCGCCGTTTTTTTCTGAATGAACGAAGAAAAGTGGTGTTATTTTCAGACAATTTTTTTGCCATTAGCTCATTTTAATGTCGTTTGAGACGAGCAAACGAGAGTGTTAAAGCTTCAAAATAGCTTGTTCCACTTTGCTTAATCACCATTTTACATTTCTGCTTTCATCTTAAAAGAGTGTTTTCTAACTCTCCTGGTAGAAACTATAATTGTTAAGTTTTGCAGCTTTCCCAGACCTTTGTCTGTCGGAGTGTATTAAACTTTATAGTAGAATTGGTGAAAAGAAACTTTGTAGCTGTGAAGAGAAAATTTTTTTAACTCAATTTGGAATTTAATCATTTGAAAAAGCATTCTTATGCACATGTAAGTTCACTTCTTACGCGAATTTGAATTAACATCCTTTTTACGCAAACTTTAGAAACAATTTTTTTACCGATGGTTTTACTATTTTTTTTTTTTTTAAAATTATTTTAAGCAAATGAAAATCGCCATTTAGCCCTTAGAAAAACATGCAATAAGTTATTGTTTGAGCTTTTCGTGTCAATAAATACTTAAATTTAAAATTTAATATTAGACGAAGCAAATTGAGAAACCGAGAAATTTAAGAATACAACTTTTTCATTGTTGAACTTTGAAAAATAAACTACACATCATTTTCTCTTTTTATGAAAAACACTTGATAGTTTCACATTTTTTAAAATTGAAAAATTTAATTTAGTAAATAAATGAACAAATGATTCAAGGATTAAATTTGAGCAAAAGAATGCATTTTTTACAAAACTTTGGATTTCCCATTAAAGTTTTAGACAACTTGTTTGGAATTCAAGTAGGCTGATTGTCACAATTTCGACACAAAATGGAATGGAACTAATTGTAAAATTAATTCAAATTCTCCCCCCCCCTCCCATTTTCTTTCTTTTTTCCCTAAAGTTAGAAAGTTCTCCTACAATGGATATTGTTTTGTGAAAGCTATTTTTCTAGAAATATTTCTGTTTAGAGCAAAATATTGTACAAAAGACGATTTACAAAAAATTAATTTCTCCTAGATGGGTATTAACAAAGGAATATTTAAGGAAAAATATTTCTGTTGAAATCTAGACATTGCATTAGGGAAACTGCAGTGAATGTGATTTCTGCTGAAGGAGTGATATCATTGTACGAAAACTACTTTCATCCACTGCTGATTGAATTTTATATAACAGATAACTAGAACAGGAAAATTTCTGCTGAAAATTAGATAGTATACAATGAAAATTTTAATAAAAGTGATTGCTGCTAAAAATATTTTACAGGAGAACTTGAAGGAAAACATTTCTGTTGAGATTACTGGATATTGCGCAATCAACTTAAAATTAGTCTTATTAAATATTATTAGTCAATTTAAATGGGGATCCGGTTAAGCTAAGATCGGTTCAGAAAGTTTATGTTGTCAAGAATTTGATATAAACATAGAACTTAATTGCAGAAACTAGTTTCATCTTCAATGATATAGGGTATACCGACCAGTCAATTAACACTTCCAGTGAATGAACACCTCATATTTTTTGTGGAAAAATAAGTTTTTTAAACATTTTTCTTGGATGAAGAGGCAGTAGTAACTTCCTTCTGCACATTTCCAAAAAGAAAATGACTAGGAAATATTGCGTTTTTCTTTTGCTTGGGATGTTCATTCACTGGGTTTGGGCACTTATTCTCCTTTCAACCCCCCAAAAACCTGATCGAGAACAGTAAAAATTCACGCAATATTTAAAAAAATGATTACATATATCACCTAAAGTGTTTTTACAGTCATTTGACAAAATACCACAACTTTTAACCATGCTATGAATTTTCGAAAACGAAATTTCGCTTAAGTGCGCATTCTTTGGTTGGTATTTGTTTGTTTGTTCTGATCCCCGAGACCAGCAGAGCTAGATCAGGTCCATGAGTCTATTCACCCGTAGAAAGTCAAGAACCATCAAGGGGTTTTGGATAAGATCCAATTTGGAAAGCCCCAGACATGATAAAATATGCTCAGGGGAGGCCTGAGTAGAAGAGCACTTAGTGCACATCTCGAAGACTTTAGTTCCGTTAAAAAACGTCATTGTCAGTAGATGGCCGCTAAGGAAACGGGAAAGAGCAGTTTGGTCTTTTCTGCTGCCTTTTGCCATCAGAGCGCCGCCTGGGCGATCACTTGGTTGGTATACCCTAATATACCAGAAGTTCAACTTAGCCATGAGCAACGCTCATGGCTAAGGTTTAAGGCGAAAGTTTAGGTTAAAATTAACCTCGTAAGAGAAAAGTTTACTGGAATAATAAGTATTCGTGAGCTATTCCTTTTTAAAAAATCTAACTCAGAAACTGGGTTAACATCTAAGAATATCCCGCAAGAATTTAAAGAAAAAAATAGTGCTATTCTCACGATTAAAATACTTTTGAATAAACCAAAAGATCACTGCAGAAAATGAAAATAAAGAGTAACGCTAGCGATGCAGCCCCAGAAAGATCTTGACGGATAACCTATGATCTGAAGTGAAGCGAGGCGATTTTCTGAAGAATAGGTAACAAGAGAAGGCGAAAATATATCTTTTTGCGGGAGAAAACGAAAACCTAACTGAAGCAAATTACAAGCTACAGCGAACCTATTATCATTTTTTATTCTTTGCGATTTTGGTAGTCCGTTAATGAGATACACAACCGGCAGAAGGATTCACTCGATTGGATGGATTGATTGTCATAGCCGGATGCCAATGGTTGAACATTGGTGCCAACGATGTTCTATTTCTGGAGCGATTCATCCCTTCAGCTGTTATCCTCATCCATTGCGTGTGTCAGCATGTTTTGTTCTGATAATCTTCTGATTGTTTCTACGTGTCATTGATTTTTATTTAGCATTGTTAAATACCTTTTTTCACTTCTTGTCCTTTTTTTTTTTTTTTAGAAGTTGCCAAGTTTGACGCTTTTGAGTTAATTAATTGTCTATCCATTTTATGAAAACGTAATACTGCCCTGCTAAGCGCAAAAGTGATATCTACAGACGATTTTAAACTGAGATATTGCTGCTTAAAGTTTTGCTTCTCCACGTACTGTCGGCCCCGCTTAAACGAATACTGTCGGTTCCAAGAAATATTAATCGATTAAGCGGGGTATTTGTTTAAGCGGGGATCTTTAGCATTGCATCTATGGCATCGGTTCCGAAAAGAATTATTCGTATAAGCGGGGTATTCGTTTATCCGTTACCCGATTAAGCGGGGCCGACAGTATTTGATTCAGGAAGCAATTTTTCAGGATTTTTTTTTTTTTTAATATTTTTTTTTCTCAAATGGCCATAAAACATTGTATTTAGATAAAATAAGTTGTAAAGAACTGCATGGAGACAATAACTCAATTTTGTTAAAAAGAGCAGATACGACTTTTGCACTTAGCACGGCAGAATAACTGTTTTATTCATAACTAGCTAATGTGCCTGATGCTACACGGATTTTTAAAAAATAATAAGACTAGTTTCTGAAATACAGTAGCCCCTCGTTATATCGCTCATTCGGATATATCGCGCTTTCCTTTTGTCTCCCCCCTCCCCCAAAAAAAAGAAAAAAACTTTTAGTTCGAAACCATTTTTGAGAAAATATGTAAGGTGCTCAGAAAAGGTCTCTTTCTTATTTATTTTTGTCATCAATGAACAAAACGAAGGTTCTTCTATACGACTTTGGATTCTTATTTCACCAAAACAATAGGTTAATTTTATGTCTGTATACATATTTTTTAAGACCTGCACATTGTAACAACAACTCTGCGGTAAGTTATATTTTTTTGTTACTTTTGACTGAAAAAAAATCGAAAGTTCGATTAAATGAATTTTTATGTATGTGCACGTATAATTTACTTGCATGCTGAATAGAAAACTATTTTTAATGACCTCGGTTATATCGCGCTTTTTTCTTGTCCCCCGAAAAGCGTGATATAACGAGGGGTTATTGTATATAAACAATTTAAAAAATAAATGAATCTAAATACATAAGTTTAAATAAGCTGCTCTGTAAATTAAAATACCATAGTGTTTCGTTTATTTAAATTTTATAACCACACGACCATTCACATTGAAGACCTTTGCTTTCTAGGAAATCAAATTGATAAAAGGGCATATTTTAAAAAGTAACAAAAATGCATTGATAAGTAGTGTCAAAGCGGGTGTTCTCCAATGCTTGAATAAGATAATGTTACAATCGTAGACAGTTTTTAAAAGCTATACTTTATTAAAGCTGCTCAATATAACTTTCCCACAAACTGCTCCAATAATGCTTGTTTTCCTTAACCTTCAAGAGCCTGACGACCTTCAAATCGAACTCTTCGCCTAACTGTTCCTGTATGATGATTCGTAGGTAGGTACTGCGTATTTTATTTCTACGTAGGCATCCGTACCTCCAGTTCTATCCAAAAGATCAAGAGTCTCATCGATTATTTTCCCCAGACGTCGCCTATTTTGGCCATAATCAATCTCGCCTTCTTTGAATTTCATGCCAGCCGTCTTGTATTTGGCGAACGTCGGTATCAAAAGTTTTCTGTAATACCTAAAATGTTAACGATATATAGAGAATTTGTATAAAGAGAGAGATCCTGTAGAAGGATGAGTAAAAAGTGTATGATGAGAGCTCTAGGAAAAAGACAATATTTTATTCACGTCTGGCTGCATTGACTGGGCTTGTCCAGTCTGTCTCGAAAAAAAAAATTTGCTTCAAGTCACGCATGCTCAGCATTCGAGCATAACTGAAATTAAAAAAAAAAAAAAAGTAAAATTTCCCTCAATGTGTGAGAAAACTTAAAATTGCAATTAAAATCTCTTTAGATTTTTTGATGTTTCAAAAAATCATTTATCGTTATTAGCAAGCGTTAACATTCTGCTTCACGGATTTTCTTGCGACCCCCCCTCCCCATGTGGATTCCTGAGCAATTGAGCATGAAAGGACCTCAGTGCTAAATTTAACAAAGAACGTAGGTAAACTGTGGATTTGTATTTGTGCATTGAAGGACAATCGAAAATATCTTTAGCCCTTTCTGCACATTAAAGATATAGTAACTTAATAAAAGTTTTATGTGAGACAAAATCTAACGAGAAAAAAAGAAGTGAGTTCAAAGACCTCACGAATCAATTAATTTATTTTTTAGATAAAAATGAACAAAAGTGATCAAGAAAATTGCACTTTAAGTCAGATAGGGCTACTGCGAAGGTAGCAAAATCCTAGATGATAATCTCATTCCCAGTGTCGAGAACTACGGTTAGGGGCAAGTCCGAACATAATCGGACTGTTAACAAAGTGATGAGCTGGAATATGCTCTTGGCACCAAGCGGGTTCATGACACCATATTCATCATATTCACCAACCGATTTGAGCCTCAGTCAAACTTTTGTACCTCCGATCGAATACTTCTTCAACCAATAAGAAGACAAAAATCGGCGGTTAGTGTGTATGACCAACGTTTCCTTTATTCCAAATGCCTACTACATTTGCCTCAATACTGGAGACATTGGTTTCACTTTGAGCGCCACCTTGCGGCAATCTGATGATGCCGTTGTTATGGTGATAAATCCAAACAATATTCGAATTGAATTGGTTAATTTTTTAATTTAAATTTAGAAATCAACCTATCGTTAATTTCTCTGTCTCGAAGAACTCCAATAGAGGGCAGTACGTCGTGAACCAAGGGAGAAACTTTGCTCTGTGCTAAAAACCAGAAAGCAGTAGGCATTTAGTATTTAGGAGGCGTTGCTCTGCCTAAGTTTTAATTCTGCTGGTGAATATGGCTGTAAAAAGTACGAAGCAGCTAACGGAGATTCTCTCGGAAATATTGTTGTTTTCCTTGCTTCCAGTTTTTCTTGTCTGACCATTGATGAACATTTTAAATTATTAGGTAAGGGGCTTTTCATTAATTACATCCCACTTTCTTAAATTTGTTTATCTTTCCTCCTTTATAACAAAGTCTCACACTTCTCCTTTACCCTTTCTTCTCTCCTTGTTACATGTCATGGTATATTACATTGTTATAAAAATCTCTTCTTTCAAATCAAACTGCGTGATGACTGCTTGTTAGCCCCACCCTGTCCTTCATCCAAAACTCACAATTTCCTGAACTTCCTCCATCCTCAAAGTGTGTCATCAGTTTCGAACGACATCCCATTCCGTACTGTGGTTAGAAAAACTTGACATAAACATTGAGAAATCTTCTCTAAAATTCTGCCATGAGAGTTTTCGAGAGAGGATAACTTCGTATCAGATTTGAAACCACAGTGCAAGATTTTTCTTAATTCATTCCCAAGCATTTATTACACTCATTCTCAATATATTCAGATCAGAACAGAGTTATCTCTTCTCTATCTCTACTAATAATAAAGCTGAAGGTTTGTCTTTCTTTCTGTCCTTCTGTCTGTCTGTCTGTCTGTTACGCGCGTAGCGCCCAAACCGTTCAGTCGATTTTCATGCCACTTGACACAAAATTAGTTTGTAGCATGTAGTTTTGCACCTCGAAGCGATTTTTCGAAAATTCCATTTCGTTCTTTTTCTATTCGAATTCTTAGCAGAAATTCGATAAAATAGGGAAGAAATATTTCATACACATTTTCAAGTCTTATGTCATTCGAAAGCTTGAAATTTTCTGCACAAAATGAAGTATTTTTGAAGTTTCTACGATCATCAGGAGAGCTGTAACAATTGTTTTTAGAATCCCGGAATTCAAGGCTTATCTTCAGTAAAGCAAGCCAAACGATTCTAAAATGGTTAATGAAATGAATTATTTTATCAACGGAAATCAACTTTTAATGTTGTTACCATGGTTACGTTTTTATTTCGTTTATTTGTTTCGTTCTTTTTCTATTAATAATTTTAAAAATGTATTTGTTTTTGTAGCAATCCAAACTCCAAGCCTTATTAAAATTAGTCAAATGAAATATAATAAAATCGTGATAAGATGGCACCTGTCAATCAAATGAGAAATCGAGTCCTTTCTTTAAAAAAGGTAGAGAAGGAAGAAACTGACGCGTACCATTTTTGTGAGTTTAGACATATTTTGACGATCTGACGAGTTGTGTAGAAGAGGGAAACATGGTAGACTCCTAGTTTAAGGTCCGGGTTTGGCGATTTTGCTTAAAGTCGCCAAACAATCCAATCATCCAATGATAATTCTATGGTTGCCATTTTGCTTAAAGTCGCCAAACAATCCAATCATCCAATGCTAATTCTGTGGTTGCCAGATTTATTCATTTATCGCCGGACCGTAAACTAGGATTCTACCGGGAAACATTGTTTAACTAAATGAGGTCAAAAAAGAAACAACATGATAGTAAACCATTCTAAATTTATCGTCTGGCAAAACATATTTTATTTCATTTTTTTTAATTTCAATATAAATTGCAGTAAATGGCTTGAGTGAACGAGTTTGGCTTTTAATTTATCATTTGCTGGTTGATGTTTGTCGATGTTTATTGTTTTTATTATAATGGTGAAGAATAATGCACGAAATTTCTATTATTTTGTTTTTGAAGTTAGGAAAGAAAACTTTCTTCTTCTTTTAAACTTTGGTAAGATTTCTGTGAGCAGCAAAATTGTTCTTATTTTCTCTTTTGGCTTATTTTTGTGCACCTCCCCTTGGGGTTGCATTCGAATTTCCCCAAGGGGTTTTTTACCCCTTTTATGGGGTAAATCAGTGTTAATTTCAATGCAGACAAAAGTGATATGAATCGGCGCGAGAACTTGGCGAAATATCGCCAAGCTTTTAGTCGCCAAGTGTTTGACGCCAATTTGGCGACATATCGCCAAGTTGGCGGCAAATTTGGCGAAATTTTTTTTTTTTTTATTTGGGTTCAATTTGGTGCTATTGGCGATATTTTGCGAAAAATCCACTGAATGATGTTAAAATCGGCGATATTTAGGAGATTAATCATTGAAAAACATTTTTTTTTGCATTGTTTTGTGGCAAACTAGGGATGTAAATGTTTTAATTGTTATCTTGCTCACTCCAAGCACTATTTTAGCACTTAAGGCATCTACTAAGAAATTTACACGTAAAAGGAAGTAGTGTGGGGTCCATGCCAAATTTTTATATCATTCTTTAAAAGAATTATAGTTGAATAACTAAAATAGAGTATTTTTTCTGCTATATCAATTTTTTGCAAATGAATTTTTAATTTTATACCACGGGCAAAGCCGTGCGGGTACGGCTAGTACCTTAATAAAAGCAAAAAACAACGTTTTAAAAGCACAGTAGGTAAAATTTTTAAAAGAGGCATACATGTTTTGAAGGCCCTAGCATCCTTCGTCAGTGCCAAGCGAGAAATGGGAAGAACAATGTATTGGGAGAGTTTAAACAGGGACGTCATTTCAAGTTTTTCCAGGGGGGGGGGGGCAAAGGGTGAAAACACAATTCAATTTCATCGAAAAACAGCAAAAACCACGCCCACTTATATGTAAATGCATTGCTTTCTCAAAGCCAGGAAGGGGGGGGGGTAATTGACCCCCCCCTGCCCCCCCTAAATGACGGGCCTGAGTTTAAATATAAAAAGAGCAAAAGTTAGGCCAATCAGGTTTCAGCATGTGCCGAGCCAGGATTGGACGTAGCGTTATCGGTGGATGCAGATTAAAGGCATGAAGTAAAATTGGCGAGATGTGCGGAACTGCAAAGGATTCGTTACAAATATTACTTAAATTATTATAAACATAAAAAGCCTCTAAAAAATTCAACTCGCTCACAGTTGAAGGTCTGCAAATAATCTTCGCTTCGGAGAAAACAAATTTATAGCCTGTTTCCCAACAGTGTTTTGCAATTGACGATTTTGGAAGCATCTGCTTTTTTACGCAGGAACTTTCAAAATCCTCATTTGCAATTCTTTCTATTTCTTACTTGGCACTGATGAAGGAGGCTAGGGCCTTCGAAACATGTATGCATCTTTTAAAAAATTTACCTACTTGTGCTTTTAAAACGTTGTTTTTTGATTTTATTCATCTTCTGCACAAAGTGAATTGATTTCAAGATTGATACCTACTTAATGAGGGCGAGTCCGACGAGTGGCGAAGCGGTGGCCAGTATCTGCATGACCACGCAAGCGTTCATCATGGCCTGGGGGACATCAGTGACGAGGGCTTTCTTGATGCCCCTCACGACATCGGGCAGGACCGGGATCACCCTGTCCCTGGCTGCCCGCAGCATATCAATGATCCCGTTCCTGGCGAGGATGTCGAACGGGTACTGCGTGTCGTAGAGGGCATCCGCAAAGATCGGGAGGTAGTACTCGAAATCCAACATATTGATGTCCACCATCCACCTCAGGTCGTGTGGCCTGGCTGTCCTGATTCAGAATAAATCTCAATTAGTTCAGTTACCAATGCGCAAACTCCTAAAGCAATAAAATGATGTTAAAATCGGCGATGTTTAGGAAATTCATCATTGTAAAACATTATTTTGCATTGTTTCCTGTCAAACTAGGGAAGTAAATGTTTGTATTGTTATCTTGCTCACTCCAAGCATTATATTAACATTTATGGCATCTACGAAGAAATTTACACGTAAAATGAAGTAGTGTGGGGTCCATTCCATACCAGATTTTTTTAAAAATATTTTCCGTTCTCAAATGACCATATAATTTTCTATTTAGGTAAAATACGTCACAAAGAGCCACCTGGTGGCGATGACCCAGTTTTGTTAAAAAGTGCAGATATGACTTTTGTGCTTAGCAGGGCTGTTTATATTTCTATTCTACTCTCCCCCGGTATCGACACTAACTTGTAGCAAACTTCGCCAAATTTTGCAGATGTAGGTGATAAGAGGTTACTGAACATAGGAAAAGTGTCATTTTTTCTTTTGAAAAGTCGTTTTCAAATTCGTGGTCTTCAGTAACATTAGCTCTCCCGGCGTGAATTAAGTTTTGTCTCTTGGACAGGACTTTCTCTAAAAGAGAAACCCTTATGTCTACGATCCTAATTAAATGGGAAAATTTGAATGAACTTTATGTTGTGTAAAAAAAGTATTTATTTTTTTAAATAGTTCATCTTTAGAAAAAGTAAAAATGCTGCTAGCATCCGGGGTTTGAAGTAATTTTATAACAAATTTCAAGGTTGCAGGTTTTAGGGATCCCTTAGACGTGGGACTGCGACAGACGGAGTTTTACAATTATATTCTTTCTTAATAGATAGAGATACGTATAAGCCATCTTAGCCAAAGGCTTAAGTACTCATGAGAGTCACTTTGAGCAAAAGTAATTACAAAAAAAAAACGGAATATTAAAATTAGAGGAACTACTTTGATATACCCCCCCCCCCCCAATCGGAAATTTGGCGACTTTTTATTCTCGCCAAGCAAAATACATGTTTTTGCTGTTGTCACAAAACTTTAAAAAATAACTCAAAAATGGTACAAAATGCAAGAAAATACTAAATTTAACAACAGCAAAAACCTAAAAGCTAAAAAAAAACTGAATTGGCAACACCAAAATGAGAAAAAGCAACCCTAAAAAGTCCGTAGGAAGTGCTAGATTTGGCGCGTATTTTTTGGGGAAGGGGGGGGGAGGGGGGGGGGTATATCAAAGTTATACCAAATTAGAAAAACAGGGGCATGATTTTTCCGATATACATGAAAATTTGTTTCTGACGAAACTTTCCTACGATTGAAGAATCTTTAAAAGTGAGTGATAATTTCTGGGACAGTGTAGCTTTCTCCAGCTCAAAATAAACTCAGTAAAACCAATGAAAAAATTGGCTGGTCTTAAAATATTCATAATGTGTCACGATTCTGAAACTTTCAATTAATGAAAAGTAATTTCCCCTGTGGACGTGGGTACTAACAAAGTTCTTTTGCTTTTAGTTAAATTCTATCTTCAAATTAAAAATTAATTACCTGCGATAATCAAACACAACGGGCAGTAGTCCATTGATATACATGTATCTAAATCGAGAATGATGAGCTGTACTACACATTTTACTGAATTTTAATTTGTAATTTTAATAAAATCTGTATAAAATCTGCTATAATCTTCTAAAAATTTTGATTACTGATTTTGATTGCACCTGGACGATTGAATAATTTGTTTATCAACGCTACTGTTGCCAGTCCAAAAATTGAAAACTTTTGAGCGAGAAAAGCTATGCAAATAATATCTGGGGAAAAAATTAGTTAACCTAATATGAGCCTTATTTTTCAGTTTCGGGTCTTGAAGTTAGAGATACTACTTTCTTTCCAATTATGAATTTTACTAGAGACACTTCGCCAACCTTCTAATAATTTGTTTACTTGCACCACTGGAGCTTAAACTTCTCAATGCTAACGCAAAAAAAAAAAAAACCTTAAAATCGAATTAAACTTAAAAAGTTGATGGTATATTACGCACACATACACATAAAGGGGGGGGGGGCAGATTGGTAGGTCACAAGCGATTGCCCTTATCATAGTTTTAATGTGCACAGTTCGAAAAAGGAATTGTTTTTGATGCAAAAAATGAAAGTAGGACTGTTTTTACAAACTTGAGAAATAAATGGAGGAGAGTTTATCACAGCACAAGAACATTTTGTACGTTTTCAATTTTTTGCCAATTTAATAAAAACAATGCTAACAAGCCAGTAAGCAAAAATAAAAGTTCCTTTAAAATATAAAAGAATATCGATCGCTACAAAGGAAAATAGAAATTCTGCTTTTTTCCCTTACATAACGGTTTTATAAAACTGTAATGGCAGTGGTAGGTCATTTAACGGTTTTATAAAACTGTAATGTTAAAATTTTGAAAGTAAGAACAATGTTGCGACCCCATAAGAAATGCTTTATGACTCTATTTAGGGTCGCGACCCAAAGGTTAGGAACCACTCTTTCAAGCATAATCTCATTGTTTGTTTTCTGTGTTAATCACTCATATTTATTATTTTGACCAAAAAAGAAAACGATATTTTCATATCATTATGGCTTCGTTAGCTAGCCCACCAGTACCACTTTATTGTTACCCTATATCTTTGACTGATTTATGTCAATTTCGCTCAAAATCTTAATTAAAACGAAATACTAATGCAACGGAGAAAAAAAGTCTGTTGTGACAAGATCTCAGCACTTGTATTGGAGACGGAAGAAATAAAATCTTTTAGGAACAGACTTCTTCGAAACTGTGTTTGTCGTTGCAGCAACTAGTGCATGACCGGAAAAGAATACACAAAAGAACTTCACCACAAAGACCGACTGTCATAACGCGCCACATTCGACGAGCTTGTTCTACAATAAAACGCTTCCAGAGCTGTGCGCAATTAGTAAACAATATAATAATCAATGCTGCCATGAAAAAGAAACAAAAGAGTCTGGTTTTATTATTATAGATAGATTTCCCCCCTTTCTTTTTGTGGAGGCGAGATTGTGAGGTTCTAAAAATAGGCCTCTTTCTTCGATTGGTGTTTCTTGAAGGCATGGCTGATAGAAGGTTAGAGTTACTTTGTGACTTAAGAGATATTATAAAGGAGTTTTTATGTTTTCCGTGAGAACTGTCCATAAAGAAGAGATGTATCATAAAGGTCACATAAAATGTGTCATTCATTTTCAATGATAGTCAGTTCTTCCTTTTCAACTTAGCATTTATATCGTTATTTCAACTATTAAGACTTAATTTTCCCTTGTAAAAAATCAACTGGATTAAGGGAGATTGAGGGGTAATAGGACGTGGGTTTAACGAGAGAAGTGATTTTCCTCAAGAAAAAAATAAATTCATTATTAGAAAATGTGTTACTGCATGGTACTAGTACTAGTAGTACTGTTATGAGGCAATTCATTTTCCTTAGCTTCATGGACAGTAAAAGAGGAGACCTATTCAAACACTAAGATACTGTTTTTATTTATCACTTTTTTTTAAATAGTTATTTCTATCGGCTTTAATCTTTTCGCAGGTTTGGAAAATAAAACCTCAGGCGATAGAAATGTAATTATATTTCGGTACCTACAGAAGAATAGGTGCTCTACCTTAAATAGATTGTACTTATTTACCAAAACGATGAAAATTCAAGGAAACCGATGTCAAAAGAACTTTGGATAATGGAAATTCCAGTAGTTGCTTTTATTCTAATGTCAATGGTTGTTTCAACAAAATTAGGTCTCTAATAAAAAAGAAAGAAAACAGTCTTAAGCAAAGAGGAACAACAAATACTATAAAATATCTTTTTTTAGTCAAAAAAAAAATAATAAATAAATAAATAAATAAATAAATAAATAAATTCTTCGTCTATTTAAGTGATTATGAAAATAGTTTCTTTCTTTAACTACCACAATGATAAACGTTTTCCTATAGGATAAATTTAAGTCTTGTATAATATCCTATACTATAATACGAGAGATGTTTGCCAAGTCGAAAATCGCCCCAGAATTAATAAACTCCGGTAAACTTGGGGGTCTGGAGTTTTTGGCCACGGGGAATCGATTGGCGTCGGTTTTGAAGCGCTACGGTCGAACAGTTCGGAGTTACAGATAGGATTCATGAAAAGTTTGAGAAGATTTCTTACTACGCCATTTTCTTTATGATTACTCTTATTGTTATACTGTTTCATAGCAACCACGTTTTAACAATGGATTTCATATTTAATCACATCAGCGTAAATTTATGTTTTTATGGTATTTGGCAAATAATTTTTGGCAACATGTTAGAATTGTTATTTTTTTTGAAATTTAAAAGAGATCGATCAAAATAAAGTTAGAATTGGGTATGGCCAGCGGTAGAGTCGCTATATAGACAGGCCGACGCATCAAGCTTAAGTTTCACCACTTTGGATCTAACTTATTAACTTTCACTTTCATTTTTCATTGTTGAGGAATTGGGGTTACCAGAGCAAAGTTTCGGGACATTGCCAAGCTTTGTTAATTTACGTAAAAAGTTACTAAAAAGCGATAACTGGCCAGAAAAGACAATCCTCACACACGCGCTGTATCCAAAGTGGTAATCTTGATGCGTCGGCTCGTCTATATAGGGGCCTGAGGCCGCGGTTGTCCAATCGGTTAGTCGTCGGACTCGTAACCGCAGAGTCTCGGGTCGATCATTTTGCCGCCGATCAAAGATCCACCGTCTTCATTAATGGTTGCTGGGGGACGTTAAAAATGTTCGTGGTCACAAAATCCTCCAAGTGAAACGAAACCTCTGGGGTGTGCTGAGCCAAGGGTTTACTCTTCCCTTGGGCCTGGTTAAAAATGAACAGAGCGCTCTTCAGGGCCGCATCCCGGTTAAAAAGCGAGTTGTGGTATGTACGGGGGGGGGGGGGAACTTGGAGTGTGTAGTGAAGTGAAAGTCAAAACCAACTGGAACCAAATGCGTACTGGAGAACAGAGACTGCATTCATTCGCATCAAATCCTCCCGCGACTTCGGCGCCAAATGAAATGAAATTAGGTGTGATTTTACGGTGAGCATGGATTAAATAAGGTTGTGTTTTTTAAAATAAATTACGGCTGTTTTGAATGCGTAATTGCAACCAAAGGCTCAAAAATGCTTTTCAAGTTTATCTAAATAAGTACTTCGCACTTTAGAAAAAAACACGAGTTTACAAACCTCTTTTTTTTTTAACCGAGCGGGCTCGGTCCCCTTAAGGCCCCTATATATACGAGCCGGCGCATCAAGATTAAGTTTCACCACTGGGTCATTCCATGTCAGTTCACCCGGTCATGTAACCCATGTCCTCGGATTTTGATAAAAGTTGGTGTATTTAATATTTTTATGGAGGTAAGTAACCATAGGAATTCTTTTGCCCATATGTGATCTGGTTTTTGTTTTACAGGCCGTCAAACTTTTCAAAAAATTGCATTTTCTGTCAACCGCTAAGCCTAATCTGCATGTATACGTATCTCTTCAGTAAATTGTGACGGGTGCAGAAATCTTTCAATATTTCCAAAAATTCTCAGATATGTTGCTGAAAGTATGAGGATTTAATAAAAAAATACTTGAAATTTATATAATATAATTTTGTTTGAATAAAATTTGAATAAACTACGACAAGCATTTTTTTTCTTGTGCAAAACATGAGTTTACTTAAGTGGCATTTCACGAAAAGGCGGAGGTCCTATTCAATAATGGAAGCATTCGAAATGAGCCTGAAGGTGTGTTCTATCATTGCAAAGAATAAAATTAGTGGTTTTTTTCGTTTTCTCGTTGCTGTTGCAGAATATACACATTTCAGTATCAAAATTTTTGAAAAAAAGTTCTAGTCATTTTCCTAACCTAAATTTCACTGAAAAGCAAACATACCTTTATTTTTAAGTGTATTTACAGCCCTATTATGCTACTTAAAAATCATCTTAATCCCTTATTAAGTAGAAAGAAAAGTGAGAAATGATTTATGACTCCCAAATTCAGTTGTTAAGTTCAGCAAAATATCAGATGTAGAAAAAAGATGTGCAAAACATGAATTCACTTTAGTAGCTTTTTATGAAGAGGCGGAGGTCATATTCAATAATAGAAGCATTCGAAATAAACCTAAAAGTGTGTTCTATCATTACAAAGAATAAAATTAGTGGCTTTTTTTCGTTTTCTTGTTGCTATTGCACAATATACACATTTCAGTACCAACATTTTTGACAAAAGTTCTAGTCATTTTCGTAACTTAATTTTCAATAGTCTTTGCGTAAAAGAAGCATTGTTCATACTTTTGTAGCATGAAAACGTTTATTTAGTTTTAATGAATCATAATTGTATTGAATGTGCGAAGAAGAGATAGGATAGCACAATCTTTAAAGTAAAAATAATAATTAAAAATGTGAGTTTCTGAATATTATCGGATTGTTTGTCTTTGAAGTGTTTGTGTGATTCTGTTTTCAGCAAATTTAAGGAATATACTGTTTGATATTTTAACGCTCAACCTTCCTTGCATTTGCGCATGTATCAGGTCTCTTCTTATTTTATCAAAATATGGGTCATAGTGATAAGTGGGATAAAGAATGTGAGTGGGTTTTCTATTTCGGTTTGTTTGTTTTTCATTGAATTCGCTTATCAGGAAGGTTGGTTTGCGCTGATAAATAATAATAGGAGATAATTAAAAAGTTAGATCCCCGGACAGACATAATTCAATAAAAATAAACTAGAAATTTCAGCATCCAGTTAAGAGCAAATACAGCTTTCGACACTTGCTATTGGAGTTTAAAAGAAAAAAATTGAAAATTTTCAAGTAAGTGACTATGCTGGATTTGAATCAAGACTATCTTTTACCTAAGAAGAGACTATTATCTTAAAAATAACCAAGAAATAGTAAGATGTTAAATGAAATAACTACGTCAAACGGTCCGTAACATAAGATGCTGGAAGATGTTACTATTCTCTCCAAAAGGAGATTGAATATGTACAAAATAAGTATTCCGAATATTTCATGATAACTTGACTTCAACAAGTACTGTCCGACGTCGGAAATGCAAGGAAGGTCGAGCGTTAAAATAACAAACAGAATATTCCTTAAATTTGCTGAAAACAGGATCACGCAAACACTTCAAAGACAAACAATCCGATAATATTCGGAAACTCATGTTTTTCATTGTTATTTTTTATCTCTTCTTCGCACATTCAATACAATTATAAATCATTAAAAATAAATATAATACGTTTTTATGCTACGAAAGCATGAGCTATGCCTCTTTTACACAAAAAATATTGAAAATTAAGTTAGGAAATGACTGGAACTTTTTTCAAAAATGTTGGTACTGAAATGTATATATTGTGCAATAGCAACAAAAAAAAAAAAAAAAAAAACGAAAAAAGCCACTTATTCTGTTCTTTGCAATGATAGAACACACCTTTAGGTTTATTTCGAATGCTTCTATTATTGAATATGACCTCCGCCTCTTCATAAAAAGCTACTAAAGTGAATTCATGTTTTGCACATCTTTTTTCTACATCTGATGTTTTGCTGAACTTAACAACTGAATTTGGGAGTCCTAAATTATTTCTCACTTTTCTTTCTGCTTAATAAGGGATTAAGATGATTTTTAAGTAGCATAATAGGGCTGTAAATACACTTAAAAATAAAAATGTGTGTGCTTTTCAGTGAAATTTAGGTTAGGAAAATGACTAGAACTTTTTTTCAAAAATTTTGATACTGAAATGTGTATATTCTGCAACAGCAACGAGAAAACGAAAAAAACCACTAATTTTATTCTTTGCAATGATAGAACACACCTTCAGGCTCATTTCGAATGCTTCCATTATTGAATAGGACCTCCGCCTTTTCGTGAAATGCCACTTAAGTAAACTCATGTTTTGCACAAGAAAAAAAATGCTTGTCGTAGTTTATTCAAATTTTATTCAAACAAAATTATATTATATAAATTTCAAGTATTTTTTTATTAAATCCTCATACTTTCAGCAACATATCTGAGAATTTTTGGAAATATTGAAAGATTTCTGCACCCGTCACAATTTACTGAAGAGATACGTATACATGCAGATTAGGCTTAGCGGTTGACAGAAAATGCAATTTTTTGAAAAGTTTGACGGCCTGTAAAACAAAAACCAGATCACATATGGGCAAAAGAATTCATATGGTTACTTACCACCATAAAAATATTAAATACACCAACTTTTATCAAAATCCGAGGACATGGGTTACAAAATCCCGTTTTCCTGGGTGATTTGACATGGATTGACCCCACTTCGGATCCAGCGCGTGTTTGTGTGTTTGAGTGGTTGTCTTTTCTGGCCAGTAATCGCGTTTTGGTAATTTTTCACCGTGAGCAATTATTAGCGGCACGTGGATTTGGCAAAGCTTAGCAATGTGCCAAAACTTTTTTCTGGTAACCCTACTCCGCAACAATGAAAATTTGAAAGTGTAAGTTAAGGAATTGGATCCAAAGTGGTGAAACTTAATCTTGATGCGTCGGCCTGTCTATATAGCGGCTCTAGGTCCCCTGGTACACGTTAGGGGTAATACGAGGAATGGTTGCCAAGTCGAAAATCGCCCCAGAATTAATTAACTCCGGTAAACTTGGGGGTCTGAGGTTTTTGGCCACGAGGAATATCGAGGTTTGGTTTTTCTAAATAAATTTGTCAAAAATATTGAACTTCAACACACTTCAATCTTTACACTGCTCACTTTGTACCATTTCTTTAATTGTATAGTTTTTTTTTATTATCAATTACGTTTTATTTCCTATGACTTTTCAAACTTAATCTTTGTATAGAATAGTTCCCTTTCCAAACTCTAACTTTGTTTAGAATAGTTTACAATGGTGCACTTTAACCGGTTATCTTTTCACCAATTGAATCGTTTATTTCGAAAAGGTAACATCTCTATTTTGATCTCCTCTGTCTCTTTAGAAAATTAAACAGCGCACAGTTATATTTTTGAATGTCATAATCAATGAAAAAATGCCTTTAGTTAAGTACACAATTACTGCAATAATTTACCAAATAACCATTGATTATGACATTCAAAAATATAACCGTGCGCTGTTTAATTTTCTAAAGAGACAGAGGAGATCAAAATAGAGATGTTACCTTTTCGAAATAAACGATCCAATTATTTCACAAATTTTCTTATGGCATGTATTGTTTTGATAAATCACAATTGAAAATTTAAATCTTCGAGTTAGCTTCGATACCTGTTTTCCTCGAGCGGAGCTCGGTCACCCGCTGGTTATTACTAAAGACAATTCTGTGAAAAATGGATGTTCGTAACTGAGTTTTGCAAAAAAATTCCGGAATTAAAAGTAAAAAGAAATTACAGCTTATTTATATTTTTTTATATGAGTTTTCTAGTTCTTTTTGTTCAGTTAATGCAGTATGATTCGAATTGGTTTGTGAAATTACGAGGAAAATAATTTCTGCAACCTACTGCTAAAAATAGAAAGTGTTTCAACATTTTCTGAGCACTAACTCAATTTCGAACAAAAAGAGTGCGTCAGAAATAGAATAGCGTTTTCGTCTCATTCGATTACGATGAAAATGGGTCTGGTTCGATAGCTGCTGTGAGTAATGACAATAAGGAAAAGATGGCAGGTGTAGATTATTCAATTCTGTCATTGGTCACTGAAGTTATTGTAAGTATAATAATCAGTACGGGTTTGATATCTTTTGTTTTACCCACTGTAGTAGTTGAAGACGTGATTGATTATGTTTCATAAGATGTTATCAAACATTTTGAGAATTGAATGGCAACGGCTTTCTTCAGATCTACTTAATTCCTATAAGGCCCTTAAGACAGCACTTTCTGTTCGGCATAAAGTTATGTTAATTGAGGTTTTTACATGGGCTGTGGCATACAATAGCAGGTTTTGATGGCATGAAATATATTTGTTGAATCAAGAAAATGAATGGAAAATACACTTCATTTTTAAATAGGTATATTTGACATGGGTTTAGAGGGGGTAGGTATATTTGACATGGGTTATAAGGTTAGAATCAAGGACGGATCTAGAAATGTTTCAAGTTAGGGGCGATTGATTTTATTAGTTAACCTTTACTATATTTATTTTTAGTCAAGGTTTTTATACTTTTATCTCGCTTTACAAGTGCTGACCTCATATGTTTCAGACTTCAATTGTGAAACGTTTTCCGAAACCTCCCGTTCGTTAACATCAAAAATTGTCTAACACTGCTTTTTTGAACAATATTGAAAATTAGCCGATGGCGAGCTCCTTACGAGAGGGGTGATCGCCCCCTTCCCCAGGGACATAACTAGAGGGGGGTAGACGGGGCTCGTGACCCGGGCGCCATCTTTTAGGGGCTCTGAACTGGATAAGTTACTGCATAATTTTCTTTTCATTATTAAAAAAAATAATAATAAATAAATAAATAAAAGCCAGCTCTCCCTAAAAAAAGAAAAGCTCAATGCAAGCACAGGCAGAAAGTTAAAGAAATGTCTTTTAATGTGGAAAAGGCGTGGGAAATTTTTTAAGAGGGGAAATTTTTCGTTCCTGGAAATTATCGCGTTAATGAAAGGTACTAATTTTCAAATTTAAATTGTGGTTTTAAATAAATAAATTGCACAGAATTTTTTCAGCCACAATATGTGATGTTTCGTAAATTATTTAATAAACAAATGCTAATTTATAAACATTTATTCAATAATTCACATTTTGAAAAAAAAATACTCTCGTTCCTTTTCTTACCAAGCAAAGTGAAGGATTTCTAAGTTACTTAAAATTTCACTGTACACTTCTTTTAATGCTGAATATTGGATAGTTTAAATGTAAAATTTAGATTTTTTACTTAAGAATTTTTAAAAATTAAATGCATGAAAGTATTTTTGATTTACAAAATATTTAAGGCTTTTAAAATTTCTTTCATTTCAAGTAGTTTTCAAACGTATTAAATATAATATTCAATATGAAAAGGAAAACAGTTACTCATTTGGGATTTAGTTTATTTATAATTTTCTTTTTTTTTAACCATCGGAAGCATTTCTTTTCTTCTTTTTCTTAATTTCAAAATAAAAATTACTGAAAAACTTGAGATAAACTGAATAAAGATAGAACTCTCTTTTTACACGATTTTTCTAACTCTTATACGTTGTAATATACCCTTATATGACGGTCCAGACGTTGGCGTTTCATTTTTTTTTTGACAAATATTTTATTTTAATAAGAGGGGGGGCGAAGCGAAGTCTTGCCCCTGTTCAAGAATGGCCTAGTTACGTTCCTGCCCTTCTCCCAGTTCGCCCCTTCCTTGTATCCGTCTCTGGTTAGAACTCACTTTTAGATGCAAAAGATAAAAAAATGACCAGCATTGGTTTAAGTTAGAATTGGTTCTTTGCTGTACTCAGATCGAAAAATTGGAAGAGTTTAGCTGCAAATAGGGAAGACAGAAGACGGCTTTCACAGAGGGCCTGGGTCCATCCCGGACTGTCGCGCTATGGATGATATTGATTGTTTAGCATTCATTTTTCACGCCAACCTTCCTTTGCTTATGGAAATGCATCATTGTTTTCGACTCTCCCTTGAAGCCAGCGGCGGATTTAAACTATCGCAAATGCGGGAGATGTGCCAACGATACATAATCATTGATATGCCAGTCATTTATGGGGCGTGAGAGAGGGGCGGGGGGTCAGCCAAAGGGTAATTTCCCTCCTGGCTTAGGAAAATGCATGTATATGGACGCAATTTATTCATTTTTTATTTGGATTTCAAAATGAATAATTTTGCTTTTCACAAAAGGTTTGGTAACTTTTTAAAATACCATGTATAATGTTTTTAAAATTTAGACAAGGTTTTGGCAAGTACATAATGTAATGTTACTATATGCTGAATGAAGTGGAATGTGATTACAGTTTTGTAACATGGTTCAAAGTGGTCACCAACAATACCAAAGTGGTCACTAAATTTTTTGGGTTTACTGGCCACTGGCCACTATCAAACTGTTTTTAGCCTCAAGCTGTAGCTGACGCTAAGACTTTGAATGGCCTTTTTGAACTGAATTGAATTTAAAAATCATGAATTTCTTTCGAGCAAAAATTTTCAAGCTTTTGCTCATCGGGGAAGGGTGGGAGTAAATCAATTGCACTTGGTTATAGTGTTCTTTTATATTTAACTATAAAAAGTTAAATTAAGTAAATAGCAATACTATCATACCGTTGCAGTCTGACTGCTTTGGAGACAGTAAGAAAATCTGATCATTTTATGTGTGGGACTTCTGCGAGAGACGACGACGATTACAACATATGCGCTGCCAACCTACATACACAAAAAAAAAAAAAAAAAAAACATGGCATATACACAGAGTTCTAACCTTCTCTGCATTGTCAAGATCATTATTATTCTCTAAAACCACACGCTACAAGTCATACGTGATCTTTTAGCATGGGTTGATGACGTCATGCGAGTACGTTAACACCTAGCTTTGTTTGGGGAAGAGTTTATTGGCATAGAAAGGGAGAAGAAAAAAATACACAACTTCTTCCAGACTGCCTCCGCCTACCCTTGGCACTCTTCTTCCTCCGCCTAGTCGAATTTTTAGGGAATATTCCGAGATTCCAATCGCCCACCGATTCTCTTGTTTTGAAGAGGAGAGTTGTTGGGTTAACATCACATGACCCTGGAGAAGGAATGTGGAGGGATGGATTCGATGTTTGTTTCCTGGAAGTTCTATTTTGGAAATGGAATTTTCTTAAGAGAGGAAGTTAGTGAAAATTGTTTGGAGGTGTTATTGCGTAACGGCCTCTTTCGTTTTATCCGAAGAGTATTTTCCGAATTCTTCACTGCAATTTTTCTAAAGCACATTGTATTTGACAACTATATATATATATATATATATATATATATATATATATATATATATACATACTAAAAATGGTGGGCATCCAATGGAAATCCAAAGCAACCAGCAGAAATAATTGGAAGCTGCTGGAAAAGACCTATATCCAGCAGTGGAATGTCAACGGGTGTTTTGATGAGATATATATATATATATATATATATATATATATATACATACTAAAAATGGTGGGCATCCAATGGAAATCCAAAGCAACCAGCAGAAATAATTGGAAGCTGCTGGAAAAGACCTATATCCAGCAGTGGATTGTCAACGGGTGTTTTGATGAGATATATATAGATATATATATATATATATAGATTATCTTACTATGCATTGAAATTTTAAATAAAAATTGAGTTAAAATCTAATCATAAAAATGCTTTTTATAGAAGCTCATGAAAAGATAAGTAAAACATTTTTTTTAATAATATAATTGAAGGGGCAAGTGGATAAAGGTGATATAGTGTCAATTTTTCAAACTTACTTTTTACCATGGATGAAAGTGATAAGTCCATCAGTATCATGTGCCCTTAGTTACAGAAATGGTTGTGGTAACTAAGAATATGAACCCGTCTTACCCGTTGAGAAAAATCCATTAAAGAAACACAATATTTATTGAAAGCTTTTTCTAGAAATTAAAAGAAATGTCACACATCACCTTTATCCACTTGCCCCTTCAATTATTATTAACAACTGGGTGAGTTGAGAAAGTATCCAAAACTTTACTAATAGAAAATATCTAAACAAGTAAGAATATATTGCAATATACGGTCGCAAATGCAATGCTGACGTTCTGCATGCACACAAAGCCAGAAATTGACGCATGGGAAACAAGTCACAAGTTTGTTGCATAAAAGTTATTTTATGGAACATTTTAGTTTTTCAAGAAAGATTCAAAGAAGTAGTTGACATGAGTGATAAAAACTATTACGCACTAACTATCGTAACGATGAGAAATTCCAACAAGATTTCACCGATCAATGTGTTGCCGTTGCAACGCATGCATTAGAGCTTCATACCCTTTAAAATAACTGTCGGTAACCTAAATTTACTGAACACATATTTTTTAAGTTTAGTGTGAACACAAGATCGACTGGGGGGGGGGGGGATATACATAAATGGATGTGATGCTTGCACAGTTTAGTAGGGACTCTATGTTGTTTTCAAATTTGAAGTTTACTCTTATCAAAAAATATTTTGATACTTATTGCTTTAAATTGCTAAAAATAATGATACGTTAAGCCATATCAAAATATTTTCAGACACGTATATTCCGTGCTTAAAAATTTATAAAATAGTAACGATAAAAAATTCCAGTGATTTTAAAAGTTTGGAAAATTTTTCAATATATCTTAGAAGTCAAATTTTCACCAATTTTTTCCCCAGAAATTAATGTTTTGAAATTCTACTCATGCAGACACTCGCTTCAAACTATTGTCACGATCGAATCAAAGTAGGCTGGAGATCGAACGGTCGATTGCGATCGACGGGTTGCCTACCGCTGCTATAAACCATTCTTAAAAACTAAAATACTGTGCAAAATAGATTTTTTTTTGTAATAAATTTGTGACCTGTTTTGCATCCGTTTGTTTCTAGCTTTGTGTGCATTTAGCTCTACAGTATTGCGTTTCCGACCATGTTCCTGTATTATACGGGATTGTTCAGTTGTTTCCTATATTATACACGCTAAAATGTTGGCTTTTTTTTTCAGACTCACCCTGTACACAGCACACACACACTGTGAATACACAAAGTGAGTCACAATACCCTCTAGGGGTTTGGAAGGCCTCAGTGGCGCACCCAAAGGGGAGCTAAAGGAAATAGGCCCCTCCCAGAAGCATGAAGATGAATCCCTTTGGTAAAACCAAACTGCCTAAGATTCGATTTTTTTTTTGTTTTTTGTCTTTTGCCCAGAGATAGCCCCGAATCCCTTTTTAATTTAACCAAAAATGAATGCAGTTTTTTTTTTTCTCTTTAGGACTTCAAATTCGAAAACTTTCCAAGGAGGGCCACTTAGCCCCTCCCAGGAAGCAGTCCTGGGTGAGCCACTAGAAGGCTTGTTAAAACAAACGTATACCAATGCAGCAACAACGTTGGGGGAAAAAATTTGCAAGTTTTGTTTCACAAAAAATGTTCGACATGTGAATCATTCGTGATGCTGCTAATATCAAGTCTGAAGTATAATTATTTTTTTATTCGTTGGAAGTAATAGAATTTCATACATGTTGCTATCTGATTAATGAACAGAGAGAAAAAATAAAAACAAGGAGAAAGTATAACAAAATATGGTTGGACATGTAACATAGAAGTGTAATAAAATCTATTGTTATATCTTGTTGAAACTTTTGAAATTGTTTGATTTATGCAGAGATTCAATTGTTTACATCTCGTAATAACATTAAGAATAACCTTTTCGGGAAACCTCTGGCTTGCTCCAGTGAAAGAATTACCGAAAGTTTCGGGATTTGAAAAAAAAAGAGAACAAATATAGATGCATATTGTTGTTGGGGTTATGAAAGACAGAATAAACAGTGCAGTGTGTGTTGAAATTTCTCCAAAAGGCGAAGAAGAAAACAACGTCCTCTAAGTCGGAAAAAGGGCAACACCTGTTGACATGAAAGGTCACTTTATTTTCTGTCTCTTTGGTGGCAACACAAAAGTGGGTGAAGCTTCCCTTTGTGGAAGGCAGCATTGTTTTAATTTCGGGTGTCATTAGGGTTTTGCTTTGAAAACAGTAGCTTTTGAGGCGAAAAAGGTTGGTGTCACGGTTGAATGCGAATTCAGTTGTAAGGGTTACCTTGGTCAGCGAGAGACAGGTGGTTAGACAGTTAATGGCGATTGGTAGCATTGTGAGGGTCGAACGGGTGTTTGGTTTCACGTGGCATTGATTAGTGTTCGGGGAACGTGCAAATCCTTCTTATTTATTATTTACTTCATTTTTCGAAAACCAAATTCATATTTTCAGTCGTTGTTTTTTTTTTTTTTTATTTTAAATCTGTGTGTTCTAAAATAACGGAGATGCCAATTTATAGGAATAAAATACATAGTATTAGTAACAAATTTAAATAAAATGATTAAATTTTAACAAAAATTAATTTTTAAAGGGTGTTAGTATTTAAAGCCCTCTAAAACGTTTGAATTTAACGTCGTTATTGGACTCAATTGGACTTTGTAATCATCATGTGTTAACCATGATACAAGGTGAAAAAATATGGGCAAGAAAAAAAAATCGCCCCTCTCTTGGAAAATTTCTAGATCCGCCCTTGAATGTGCAATGTGCGGCCACGTTATCTGGCATAATTCGTCTTCTTTCTTTCTTTGCTACGAGGCGTGTTTCAAAAGTAAGTACCATTTTGGTATAAATCAAAAACAAGCGAAGATATTGTAACGAGTCCGTAGCACCTTCAACTTTCTTCAAATGAGCATTCCAATCTTGAGGAAGTAACTATAAATTTATTTACAAGTATTTACACTATTTACAATAAGAGCAGAAAACAATTGCTAAACATCAGCAATTAGGCAACAAACAGTACACTGTACTCTCAACAGTAACTCAGCACCACGTATCTAACGTGAACAGTAATTAAGCAATTACAAAAGCAAAACAACCATCCGCCCAAGCGAACGAAAACGAGCATCTCAGAAAACCCATCTGAGAAAAACTGACTGACTTGTGTTCAAGGCCAGCTATTTATACTCGAAACGTAGTTTCGATAATGTTCCAGAAAAACCCGGAGTATTCCAAATCATTCATAACTTGAATAATTCCATTGAGAAAGTTCTAGCGATAAGAAGAAAAGGAAAAAAAAACCACGCGAAAATGTCTTCACGCTTATTAAAGTTAGGGCAAGTGTAAAAACTGCAAAGTGTTTCAGGGCCGGTATACAGATGATAAAAGTGATATCTTCAGATACATTTGCAACATGTCGCCAGATAAAACCAAAACTAATGAAAATAAAGCAAGGCAGGAAAAACAACAACTATTTACAAGATTTGTAACATTGCCCCCTTCCCAAGGACTGCACGTCCCGGGCAGTACAATCCCCAGAAAGGAAGCAAGGGAGAATTTACAGATGCACACATTACATGAAAACCAATCATAAACATGATAAACAATAACAATGAGAACATGAAAGAAACACTAACATTGATAAAGTCATATTACAAGCAATTAAAGGTAAAAGTTATTTACAAAATTTACAAACAAGTTACCATGGTAGCTTTAGATTTACTTTACGAACTATGGCCATAGTATGGGGCTAGCCGATCATAATGTACAACCCTAGGTTTTGAATGTGATGACTTCTGGATCCTCACTACGACGTCGTTCAGCCGGTGAAGGACTGTGTAGGGTCCATCCCAATGCGACTGCAATTTGGGTGACAGACCTTTACGTCGGATGGGATTCCATAGCCACACCCTG
>JAXGGA010003114.1:0-108483 GCA_038373865.1 Uloborus plumipes
CTTTACCAAAGATCTGCGATGTGACTGTCATGTATGCTGTGTTTTAAAGATTAAAAAAAATATAAACAATATTAATTGCAACGAGAATTTTCTTTCATACATGATGCTCATAAGAGTGAGCTCGATACGATGATTTTACACCGGAAAATAAGCGAAAAAATTGTAAAACAAACATCTACAAACAAAAGATCCTTTTTGATAATTTAAAAAATATCTTAGATTGGAATACCTCCATAATTCTCCCAACTTGCTAAAAATGTTAATTTTTGAACTTTTAACCCCCACCCCCCTAGCCTTTCAGAGGAATGTTGAGGGTAACTATACTGCTCTCTTCCCGTCCAAATAAAACTAACGGCTTTGAAACTTTCAAAAACTTCTTTAAAAAATGGGGGGCGCCAACTCCAAACATTTTAAGGTGATAGGGGAAAACGGTGTTCCTATTAATATTTGGATTCAGAGGATCCTTTTACAAAAAAAATGGTGTCAGAAGTATTTTTCTTTTTTCTTTTTTTTTTTTTTTTTTTGCCTCGTGGTGTTATTAAGTTATTAAAAGTGTACCGTACAGAGAAAAGTTTGAGAATTAATGCTCCAAAAATATGCAGGCGACTAAGTTTTGCTTTTCAAGAATACGATGGCCTAAAGAGAAATCTGAGAAACGCTATTTTACAAAAACTAAAAAGCGGTATGCATCCTCGTGGACTTCACCCAGGCTTTTTCCTTAATTTTACGTAAAATATTTATAAATAAAACATCATGTTACGACCCCAAGAATTATTACTTTTTGTATGAAAGGCTGAATGTGGCCTCTTGGATAGAGGAAAAGATGCTTTATATTCACGAGATTAATTTGCAATCTAATGGATAATGCTTCCGATTTCTAACTAAATAACGCGATGTAGTGGGAAAATTGAATTTTTTCTTCAACATGCTGGAATTGTTTGTTTTACTTTGCTGCCTTTGCACTCGCAAGAAATTCGATTAAAATTTGCATTTTCTATTAAAGTGCTAAATATCTTCGGTGAGGAAAAGAAAGAAATTAAGCTTCTAGAATATTATTTGTATTGTGAAAACTTGATTTCAACTGAAATTTTAATGCATGCAAATGATTAGCTATAGGAAAATAAATTTCCATGCAATTTTAAACTGTATTTTCATTTTCAATACGAAAAGCTGGAACAGAGTTTTGGGTGCCTTCATTTGCATCTTATCCCTAAATTGAATGTCGAAAAGGGATTTTTAATAATACGAGATGTTTTTTTTTTCTGATAGATGATGAATCAGTTTAATACAATACAATCAGCTGTCACAAAATTTCATTTCATTGTCGTAAATTCCACCAGTTACTCTGAAAAGCACCCTTACTGATGAATTAGTAAGGCGTACTACTACTTATATGCACTTAAGGTTATGGTTTTCCAAGACTCAGAGCCATTTGAAACATTTATTTTGATGCTGATGATCATTTAAAGTTAAATAATCACATCTGAAGTTTTGTTGTATTAAGAATAGACCAATGATTTAGTCAGTGTTTTTAACTGAACATTTTCAATATTTTTTTTTCAACATTTTTGTACCAAAAAATATGCTCTCATGTTCTGCGAAATCAAAAAATATAATGAAAAAAATAAAAAAAAAAATAGTGGTATAGCTTGGCAGAGTGTTCATTATTCTAATAAACTTAATTCTTCCGTTACTTAACCTAACTCATGACGTATTTCTTTTTTTTTTTTTTGTAACGAATATGATGAGGTGAGGTATATGTAACCCCAACATTATATTTCTTGTGTACTAAATGACTTTTAGTTAGTTAAATTCGGAAAATTTCTAATGATTTTGAGCTATTAATCTCTACTAATAATAAAGCTGAAGGTTTGTCTGTTTTTCTGTCTGTCTGTTGCGCTTGTAGCGCAAAAACCGTTCGGTCGATTTTCATGAAATTTGGCACAAAATTAGTTTGTAGCAAGGGGTTATGCACTACGAGGCGATTTTTCGAAAATTCTATTTCGTTCTTTTTCTATTCTAATTCTTAGCGAAAATTCGATAAAATAGGGAAGAAATATTTCATACATATTTTCAAGTCTTATGTCATTTGAAAGCTTGAAATTTTCTGCTAAAAATGATGTCAGTTTGAAGTTTCTACGAGCATTAGAAGAGCTGTAATAATTGTTTTTAGAAACCCGGAAATTCAAGGCTTACCTTCAGCAAAGCGACCCAAACGATTCTAAAATGGTTAAGCTCGAGAATAAAATTTGTTTGAAAATAAAGATGAAATGAAATATTTTATCAACGGAATCAACTTTTCATGTTGTTACCATGGTTACGTTTCTATTTCGTTTATTTATTTCGTTTTTTTTCCCTTAATAATTTAAAAAATGTATTTGTTTTTGTAGCAATCCAAACTCCAAGCCTTATTAAAATTAGTCAAATAAAATATAATAAAACTGATGAGATGGCACCTGTCAATCAAATGGTGGAGAAATAAGAAACTGACGCGTACCATTTTTGTGAGTTTAGAGACATTTTGGCAATCTGACAAGTTGTATAGAAGAGGGAATAATTCTTTAACCAAATGAGGTCAAAAAAGAGACCACATGATAGTAAACCATTCTAAATTTATCGTCTGCAAAACATATTTTACTTCATTTTTAATTTATTTTAATATAAATTGCAGTAAATGACTTGAGTGAACGAATTTAGCTTTTAATTTATCGTTTGCTGGTTCATGTTTGTCGATGTTTATTGTTTTCATTATCATTGTGAAGAATAATGCACGAAATTTCTATGACTAATACTTAAAGTTTTTAGGATCAGTTGAGTTTAAAAGAAAAAAGTGCTCCAAATATATTTTTTGCAATGTGATTATTTATTGTTGGACTGTAATTTGCAGCAGTAATTGCATTTAATAAATAATAAAAGACAATATTAAAAGTTGATTTTTTGGCGACTTTGCAATTTGGCATTCAATTATATTTCAGTATATTTACACGTATCGTATTGCGATATTGCAACGTTCTTTCTAAAATGTTTCATTTCGGAAAATGTATTATTTTGTTTTTGAAGTTAGGAAAGAAAACTTTCTTCTTCTTTTAAACTTTCGTAAGATTTCCGTTGGTTTCTGCAACAAAACTGTTCTTATTTTCTCTTTTGACTTATTTTTGTGCACCTCCCCTTGGGGTTGCATTCGAATGTCCCCAAGGGGGTGTTTTACCCTTTTTATGGAGTAAATCAGTGTTTATTTCAATGCAGATAAAAGTGATATGAATTGGCGCGACCACTTGGCGATATCGTCGCCACCATGCTAAAGTTACGAATGTGAAAATTGGCACTTTTCAGGAGAGTCAAAACACTGTATATAACTTTTTAACACCTAACGTGTTTGGTTATTTTCAATTTTTAAACTCTCATAGATATCTTTAAGTGTAAAAATATCGTTCGAAGGTATCATTTTATTTTTAATTATTTTTAAAATTCGAACTTGGAAAACGCGAATTTTCATATTCGTTAGTTTAGCATGTTGCCGACGATATATCGCCAAGCTTTTGGTCGGCAAGTGTTTGACGCCAATTAGGCGAAATTTTTTTATTATTATTATTTGGGTTCAATTTGGCGCTATTGGCGATATTTTGAGAAAAACCCACTGAATGATGTTAAAATCGGCGATATTTAGGAGATTAATCATTGTAAAACATTTTTTTGCATTGTTTCTTGGCGAACTAGGGATGTAAATATTTGAATTGTTATCTTGCTCACTCCAAGCACTATTTTAGTGCTTCAGGCATCTACTAAGAAATTTACACGTAAAAGGAATTTAGTGTGGGGTCCCATACCAAATTTTTATATCATAATTTGAAGGAATTATAGTTGAATTATAACTAAAATAGAGTATTTTTTCTGCTACATCATTTTTTTTACAGCTGAACTTTTAATTTTATACCACAGGCAAAGCTGTGCGGATACCGCTAGTTTATATAAATATTACTGAAACAGAGTACAGTAAGCGATATATATACACAGTAGTAAAGTGCAAAAATTTAGCAAAAATATCCGTAAAATAATTCAGATATAAATTGATTAATGATCTTATAAAAACTATTGAGCAAGGACACTTCGTGTTAACAAAGGTTTATTATTTACCGTTTTCCGTTGTAAACGAGTCTTTTTACGCAATTCTTTCAACACGATGATTACATGAAATGCGTAACTATTTTAATTTGTCATAAAAAACACTTATTTTTCCTCTTTTCAGGTGGATTCAAGGTCTGATTGAGAAGCATTAGGAAGATAGGTGAGTTTAAGATAAATTTATTTTTTTGTGATTTCCGCCTGTGTTATTTCTCGAAATACAGTTTCAGACACCAATTTAAAATGATTTCTGCACTTCATATCTCTCGGAGACTAAAATTTTGTTAGAAGAGAAATCAATCAATATTTTGATTCATCCTCTTTTTTTTAACGCAATTGTACGTTTTTCATTCTATAGCAGGGGTTCCCAAACTTTTTTGGTCCGTGGACCCCTTGCCGAGTTTTCCAGTTGATCGTGGACCCCCTTCCTAGGGGTCGTTCCGAAACTAATCAGGAATTGAAATAATAGAACTGAAGCATTTTAAAACCGCAAGTTAGATGGTTAAGTTTCATTATAGATGATCCAAAACAATCAGATGAAAGCAGGATATACTCGTATGTAAATATAACAAGATTAATCAGAAATTTACCCAACAGTATGAGAATTTTTTTAATACTGATGTTTTAAACAATCAAAAACTCCTTAAATGTTTGAAAACTTTCTAAAAATTCAGCTCGACAGTTTTACTGCAGAGAAAAAAATTTAAATTTAAATTAAAAGAAAACAGATGAAGAGAAAAATGTAACATTTTTATTCGTACTTTCATAATAATAATGGCACAAAGTTAACCCAGGTACACATCCTCTTATATAGAATACGTGTGCAAGGGGAAAAAAAGCCTTTCTAGTGGGAGGGATGAATTTGGTGTATCGACAGCAAATTTTTAGCATTTGGTTTTAGATTCGTGAGACATAAGATAAGGGACTGCCATTCTGTATCTTATTTTTGTAATAAAATTTGTGATTGAACTAAAATTTGTTTTCACGAGGTATGAAGATGTAAAAGCTTACCGAAATGCTCTTGCGATATTCCAAAGGTAGGATAAGTTATAGATAATATATGATAGATATATCTTTCTGAAGACAGAAATAACGATATGATACCCTTTAATAAACACTACCTTAAGTTCTTTATTAGTGGTTATTCCAATAAGCTCTTCTTGTAAAATTTCGATTCTTCAATGTCATCAAAAAGATTGATAATGCACTATGACATCAGTGTCAAAAGTTTTTAAAATAATAATAAAAACCTTGTCAAGCATGATCTTTTTAACATTCAGTGTACTTCAATGTGAAAAAGTAATTAAAGTTTTCATCATTTTCTTCATACAACTGTGCAAATAATGTACAGTTTTAAGTATTATTACGAATTTATAGCATTTATTATAATTTATGCAGGCTGTTGCTCAGATTTTTTGCTAAAATGATTCTAGCTCGTGGACCCCTATTTGTATCTCGTGGACCCCCAACTCTTTCTTTCATTTATATGGACCCCTTACAAACCCCGGGGACCCCTGGGGGTCCCTGTGGACCACTTTGGAAACCACTGTTCTATAGCTACAAAAATTATGTGTAAGTAATTTATACATTGTTTAAGCAAAACTTGTGTACTTTGCGCTACGTCAAAGAATTTCTTAAATGTAGATTCTGATCAATTAAACATTTTTTTTTCGAACACCAGAATGGAAAAATAGTTAAAGAGGAATTTGCAAGTTCTGTATGAGTTATTCATAAAATAATCTCAAGTACTAATAGCAATAGCAACACATACTAATTTGAGTACTAACATATTCTCATAATAACATCATTAGCATATTGTATGTTACATCAGATTATTAATTATGAAACACATCAGATAATTTTCGATGTTCAATTATTACCTAACGCCAAACAGTTACACATAAGAAATATAACACAATATATATTTTGTTCATATAAACAAAGCAGAGCTTAATTTCTAACGAAAATGCAGGTGTCCTACAATCCCTATAGCTTATTTTAATATTTAAATTGTATGAATTCCGTCCAAAATGTGAAAAATCCCGTAAAGTTGAATAAAGGAGTCGTAACTAAGCTCCCGTAACCATCTATGCAATTAAAGCTCCGAAGCAGAGTGTATTTATGACAAAACGTTAAAAAAAAGAGCTTGAAAACTACGACTAGACACCTACCCGTCAATTAAGTGAAAAATAACAGAATGATATTTTTGGAGTTGACTTAATATTTTGAAAGTATTTTTTACAATAATAAAATTAATTTTATCAGCGATCGGAAAGTCCTAATAGATCTAAGTGAAATGCCCTTAATGGACCCTCCACCTTAAAATTCATATCACGGGGAACAATCAGTTCTAACCCATGAGACTTTATTAAGTGTTGTCACCCCAAACCGCTAAGTGAAGCATTTAAGATCGACTAAAAAGAGAGAATTGCTTTTTGGTATTAGGCAATGCTATATCAAAGGTTAGAGTGGCTAATCTATTAGTTGCTTAGCTGGGGATGTCTTTGGAGTGATTAGCGTAGAGAGATGATTATCCTCATCGCTTAAACATCCCGACACTTTGGTTCATTTTTGTATCATTGTGGTTGTTTTCGATGCCATTATGACCCAATTCGGGGAATAAGGCAATGATTGTTGACATCCACTTTTTAGATTCTTGGTTCGTGGCATGTAAACGGAACCCTATTTTGATTGTCGTCTTATGTTTTGCCGTCAGTTGAAATTAAAGTTGACTAATTATTTTGAATATTAATATTTAAGTTGTGCAGTTTTTGTTCTTACCGGAAGACAAGGCTGGTGAGGGGAAAAATATTAAACCGCTATTGTCCTGCTCCGCTCGAAATTCTTAGACGGATAAGTCGTTGTAGGTAGCGCTATGCAAGAAAGTTTAGTCAACCTGAACACAAGTATAATATCAAAATGCAAATACATTAAAGAAATTTCAATATTACATTTTACTTTTTTAGAAATGACACAAACAAAGATACTTAAAAATCACTGAAATAATTATGCAAAAAACAAAAATACAAGTCAATTTTAAAATCTCAGACAGAGATCGATGTTCCTTAATATATACACTGGCGGAAAAAAAAATCCAAACACCATGAAAGACTTGCGTTAGATAAACGAAATTTGGTAGGCGTATTTATACAACTGAAAGATGACATCGATTGAAATTTCGCGCTCCACGCATAAGTGTTGTAGCGCAGCTGGCTTCACTCAGAACGTGCATATAAGGCTGTTTTAAAAGTGTGTTGTAAAACTCGTGAGTGTTATTTTTCCGTGAAATTTGACGCATTGCTGTATGTTGGTCAGAAGGAGGCCCGGGGACCCCCTGCATCCAAGCTGTCTGCGGCCTAGATACACGGGAACTACACCTGGAGTCATGGTCTCGGGAGCAATTTCCTATGACAGCAGGAGCACTCTTGTGGTTATCCCAAACACACTGACTGCAAACTTGTCGTCAGTCTGGTAATTCAACCTATAGTACAGCCCTTCATGAGTAGCATACAAGGGAGAGTTTTCCAACAGGATAACACTCACCCTCACACCGCTGCTGTAACGCAATGTGCTCTACAGAGTGTTAACATGTTACCATGACTTGCAAGATCACCAGATCTGTCTCCAATTGATCACGTATGAGATATCATTGGATGGCAACTCCAGCATCCTCCACAGTCAGCAATTACTGTCCTAGTATTGACGCAACAAGTGCAACAAGCGTAGCACTTCGTACCACAAAGTGACATTCGGCACCTATATGACATAATGCATGCACACTTGCAGGCTTGCCTTCAAAATTCTGGAGGTTATACCGGCTATTAAAGTAACATAATTTCACATTTCCACAGCATTTTCTTGAGCTTAAATTAGCCAGTGATCTTGTACATTTAATCAATTGAACATGTTATCTAGACAATTGCATTACCCTGATTTCATTACTCTACAGTAATTTTTTCTTGGTGTTGGGATTTTTTTTCCGTCAGTATGTATATATATTTCTTCCGATCAGTAGTGTAGATTATTTTTTGTATGTTTAAAGAGCCCGTTTACACTGAACAAAAAGTCAACTCATTGCAGGTTCTTTTGAACCGTGATAAGAAATTTCCTTACAATAGGGAAAAACATGCGAATAACTGCAGATTAAAATTGGGATTTACTCCATACCAGGTACAAAGTAGGGTAGATCGGGGAAGGCATTGGTAAATTTCAGGCTTTAACGTAAAGGAGTGCAATCAAAAGTCTCTTTTCCCAGCAACAAACCTGCTCATTGCATTTCCTTTGTCAAATCGCCCCAAATTTATTACGCCATAAATAACCGTCTCATAGTTAAATACATTTTGGCATCAACAGTCGAGGAACAACACAAACGACACAGTAAAGAGAACTTTTGTATCGCAAATTACAAGAAATTAAGTTATTTGGGTACTGCAACACGCACACATTGACGTTTTGTATTTTCTGCACCCATGGCAGACTCTGAGGATAAATTCGCTATGTTTTGATGCCCAAAAGGAAATAAACTAATGAATTTGCTGTGTTCATACTAAAGTGTCGCATTCGTATTAGAGCTGTAGTTGGTAGAAAATTGTTGCGCAAAGAAAACAGAAGAGGTGTTTTCCTCTTTGCATTTTAATCTATGAAAAGCGACAATAACAGTTGTACGTCGCAAAAATGACGCAATTGATCATTAGAATGAATCTAGGAAAAAATTTGGTGCGTTTAGAAAATATCATCTTGTTTCTTACCAAGTGAATAAATAAGATAGGGGGGGGGAGCAATGCTTGTTGATATTTTATACCTTGGGTAAGAACACGCATGTAGATTTTTAAACGAGAATAGTTGTGATCAAATGTTTGTAACGGGAAGAGCTGGCAAGGTGAGGAAAGCCACAACCACAAGAAACTTATGAAATTAGTACACCACGAAAGTAGTTCTACATTTCGCTAATATCATAGTATTTGTAAAACCACTATTAAACAGGCAAAACTTATAAACAATTTTGATAATTGTAGCTAAATGCTTGTTAGATTTAACCAATCTCTTGTTGAATCATTGAACTTGATATTTCAGTGTAAAGAATCCTATTTCGTGTTTTATTACATGGTTTGGCTTTGAGAAGAGTTGGCTCTAAAGCAGAAATTCTCACTGAAATGAAGTAATGACACAAGTTTAGTCCTATAGATCACAAAAGAGTGTCTTAATTGTTTAGTCAGGAGATTTTTCCTCGAAATTTTCGGAGCAATTGAATACGAAAAAGTTGGAGGGATGCTCCGATCTGAAAGCGGACGTCGTGCCTTCGAATACATCCATCTCGGTTTGAGGTCATGCTGTGACGGGGTCATGCCGGAAGATCTCACGTTTTGGAGCATTTTGAGTGCCGAATAAACGTATCTCCCGTCTGTGGTGTCTTATTTTCCCTCTGCCATTGCATTCCGTTCAATTTGAGCTATTTGATGGCTTTTCTTTATTAATGGCTTCAAATGTTTCTCCAATCTCTCGCTTTGTCTATGTCTGTTTCAGGAGCACGGAGGAGCAGGAAGGTTCAGAAATTAACCCTTCTGAGCCTTTGGTTTTATGTCATGTTGCTAATTCCACACAGTTAATATATATGCAGTATGCATCAAAAGGCTCTGTTGGAAAAACACCACTTCGTGAAAAAAATTGGCTGCTCTGGTATCACTCAACGTCACAGTTATACTTAAAGCTTTCTTATTGATTCTATAAATTTAGGAGGGAAGGGATAGCCCAATTACGAGTAATAATGTTTAAACTCTTTATTTGCTATCGTTATTTAATTGTGTTCTTTGGGTGTTTAAATATATTTAGGCTTTAAAATATTGATTTTTTAAAACCCGTTACACATGTTAGCATCAAAGGGCGCTTTCTTAAGCACTGACCTGGAAATCAGCAAAAAAGTTAATTTGTTTGCTTTGAAAATATTTATTTTCATAAATAAAATAGGTAATTTTTTAAAATGAATTCGTAGTGTACTTGATTTGCCTTAACTCTCTTTTTCCAAAAATACACCATCTGCCCATAGCCGAGCTAATGAACAGTTAACTGGCTGGTCTTGGTTATTCTGAGCCAATTCTTCTTGTTAACTCTCATTTAATTCTCCATTATATTGAGATAATGTTCCTTCAAATCTACCCCCACCCTCCCGAAAGAAAGTATTAATTAAAACGTTAAGACGTTAATTGCTAAAAAACTGTCTTCGTCTTCCTCAATCTTATAGTTCCAATATCTGATTCATTATTCTTTTTCACTGTTGCTGTATATTTTTCATTGTATATTTTGAAAAATCTTAACGAAGAAAAATGGATCGACTTTTTTATATTTTTCTGGACAATTTAATGTCAAGCATCTCGGCATTCAAAGCATTTTGTTTTTTCAAACAAGAATATCTTATGGATAACGAAACTGAAGTTTTAACGGAAGAACTTTTGAGAAATTATTGAACCTCCTTTTATAAAAACTTTGTCCTATCTAACAAAAGACAGAGAATGCCTTGATTTTCGCAACTATTTTGCTTGCTGTCACGTATTTCCTGACTGCACATGCTAAATTTTTCGTTCATTACCTCCTAATGCCTTTCCTAATTAATAATACTAGCTTAGCGTCATGTCATCGCGGCTTCTTTCGGTGAGTAAGCATTTATCTTAATCAGTTTTCGGAAATAAATACCAGGATCTCGTTTTTGTCAATGTCCAAAGGTTGCCTGATGCCATTTTCTCTCTTATTATTGAAGATCTGAAGACTAGATGTATGAATATAAAAGGCAGACATTTGCAGCTTTGGAAGAAAAATGGGTCCTCTTCGAATCCAACATGGCTGAACAAAAGACAATTTCTGTTTCCGTGTGTCTGCAACAATAGAGAGCAATGTCGGCGATCTTGTCAAACTCCCCCCTCTTTACCCTCATAAAGAGTTTTTTTTTCTTTCTTCCCCGTAGCGAAAAGAGTAATTGGGGAATAATTCTCAAAAGCCACTTATCACAAACGGGATCGATACAAAAATCCTGACCTGACACTCCGGTTCGAATTAATGACGGTCCTCACGCACTTTGACAAACGTTCTGCCGTGCGTTGAAGACGTCGACAATGAGCCTGAAGACACCCCCTTAAAAACGGGTTGCGTTTTGGTGGGGGTATCACTTTCATGATCAGGAAGATTGATTTGTGCCTGCCTTGTGATGAATATGAAAATGCGGACTGTTGAAAGAAAAACATTTTTTTTTTCTTTTGAAGGCTTTACTCACACCTAAGAAGAAAAATTTCCCTGCAGGAAAATATGAAACAATAAATTAATACCAAACACCGTTTCGGGGTCAATGTTGTTACTATTAAATAAATGAATTTTTTCGTAAATACTTTATCTAAATGGCTTTTCAATGTGAAAAAAAAAAAAAAAAACATGGAACGCATTTTGGTTAGCTTAAATTAATATTAATATTCCTAAAATATCGTTGGAGACGTCGTCAAAAAACCTAAATATACGGTTTTGAAAACTTGTTGCTTTTAGTTTTGAGGATATCACTTTTATGATCAGAAGATTGGTTTGCGCCTGTCTTGTGATGAAAATGCGGACTGTTGGAAGAAATTTGCTCTTTTTTTTTTTTTTTTGGAGAGATCTGACTTTTTACTCACATCTGAGAAGAAAAATTTGCCAAGAGGAACAGAGAAAACAATGAATTAACATCACATTGTGTCCAGCTCAGTGTTGTTAATATGAAGCAAATGAATTTTAGATTTTTATCTCTTTAAACAGCATAAGCTTTACGATAGAATACAGATATTTTTTATGCTTGAAACTTTTAAACATGGACCAGTGCTGTAGTAATAAGGGAGAAATAAGAGAAGATATTTAGATTATTATTGTAAAAATAGGGTAAATTTAACGAACATTTCTGTACCTCAGAACCAGACTAACGTAAGTCCATTTTCGTCATTTTTCAGTAGAGGGGAAAAACGATGTATTCGACTATCATTTTTCCCCTCTACCGAAAAATGACGAAAATGGACTTACGTTAGTCTGGTTCTGAGGTACAGATTTGTTTCAAAAAGTCTTTAAAAAACAATAATAAATGCCAGCTTTTCATTTAAAGTTGGCATGAATCTAGAAAAGCATTTTTTGGCATATTGAAAATTCGCAATCGTGACATCTACCATCTACCCTGCAAAAAGAAAAGTTCTCCCTATATATTTCCCTCCAATTACAGAACGGGATGAGTACGTAAATTGTAGCAAAACTTCAAAGAAATTGTTTAAATTAAAGAGTACTCAACATAAGTATTAACATTAAAGTTAATTCAAGTCAAATAAATTTTCTTCACTTTGCTTTTTATTACTTTTTACTCCAATAGGTGGGGTTTAACCCCTAAATCCATTGGGAACTGAGTTGGGGAAGGCGACGGGGCATGCTGAAGTGTGACACTTTGTGAGAAGAGGGGGTGGGGGTATATGTTGAAAAAAATGACATAATTTTAGATTCAATAGAAGGGGGATGAAGCTATTTGTTTTTTCCATTTGAGAGTTTAATATTTTATCATTTCGTTGTGAAACTTGTAAAATTTCTTGCTATTTCATTTATTCTAAGATAAAATTGGCAAATTGTTATTTTTTATTTTGTTTAGTCTCATTTTAAGTAATACCGGCTATTTCATTCGCCGCGGCGATAGTAGAAATATCACCTTATACTTCCGAATCAGTTTAAACTTAAATTGTGCTTAGTGCGCTTAAATCGGAGCAGAAAGTGAAACATTAGAATGCAGATCAGTTGAAATCCATTAACCCCATCTTAATTCAGTACATCCCTTTCTAGATTTAACTGCATTATCTTTATTCTAAGCGTGCTTCTACACAAGACGAAGAATTCATTTTCTTTCTTGTCAAAGGAAGCGTTGTAAATTAGTTCTATTGTCTGAGATCTAATGTGGATGGAATGCTATATGTTTCGCAGCTTGACAGCATTGAAATTTAGTCGTATGAAACTCCAAATTTTTTTGCTGTTAATTTTCTATAACGCGTAGTATATTTGAGATATTGCAAAAAGTGACGTTTTTCTAAACGTACTACTAATTTCGTACAGCAAGTTAATTCAGAGCAATACAAATTTTTCACGAATCAGAAAATTGCCATCTTAATTCATCACGTTTTTCATTTAATACAACATTACAGTACAGTTTATGGTGCCTTGGAGCTTGTTTTTATTAACAAAAATCTATATCTATTACATTTAAAATGACTTGTATATAATATGATTCAAATTATATACTGTCTTCCCAAGTAGCATACTTCGTTTTTTAAAGGTTGTAAAATGGTTATTAACGTTGTAACAACCGCTTAAAAACATTTATAAAACGTTAAATGGGGTTTTGTGCTACATGGGTTTTTTCTAAGGAAAAACAATAAGTTAAAATTTGTTTTTTATTCTTTTTGGCCCATCTTAGAGGCAAGGCTGTATGCAAAACTTTACAAAACTTTGGCATGCCTAAATAATTCCTTATGAAAGGAATGGAATAAAATATCAGTAAGGGAGTTATGCTTCTCATGGCCGAAAATTTTGTGACACGTTTAAAGCTCTACGTTGAGACTAAAGGAAGTTACTTTGAAAACTTTTAAATGTATACGAAGAAATGCTGTAGTCATACTTATTTTGAAGTTTTGTTGCAATATTTTTATTAGCATTAAAGTTATAATGTAGCATGTGTCTAAGCTATTTCTTGTCACCCTGTAATGAAAATATGTATTCTTAAATATTTATTTAGAAAAGTCAGTTCAAAGTTTTAATCGGAATTTTAATGAATATGAGCGAAATAATTAGAAGGTATTATAATGTAATATCTATGAATTAGCCAAGATTTCGAAGTTCCATTTGCATGAATAAAATAAACAAAACTGAAAGACGTAAAAAAAGATCATGTAGAAATGTAAAATTGATTTTTGAAGATCAAGATAAGCTCCACACTCTTGTTCACTCAGTTTGTCCCAACATTTTGACCAAACGCAACATGCCGTGATGTCCGCGCATCAAACATATTTGATGATCGCAACAATAGACCGTGTAACCGCTGTATAAATTTAAATAAATAAACGTCGACTGAAAACGTAATTAATAATCCTGTTAGGGCTGTAGATTTGAGATGTTGTCGCCAAATTTAGTATGCGACGTTAGGTATTAATTGAATTAGTCTTCGAGTTTCTTTCATAAATCATTTCCCGGTCACTTCTTTTGCTTCGATGTTAATTGCTTAAGGCACGTAAATGGAAAAGGTTCTTGGTTACGTTAACTTAAATAGTTGCTTCACTATTTTTTTTTTTACTTAAGTGAAACGATTATGGGAATCACTTGATGCACCAGTAAATCCTGAAATCGTTTAAGACGAGTTCATTCATTTGTTCAAATGCTCTCTACTGTCACTTTAAATTTTACTTTACGAAGTGTATGTAAATGAGATTCAATATTTTTAAATTTTTAGGCGCACCATGGAGGACAAGTTTATGGTTGAGTCAGCATATAACAGAACCTTAATTTAATCACATGAACTAACGTCTATTTTGGGGAGTAAGAAAAAGAGTCTTTTTAACTTGGATTCAATTCGAAATACATGTAATATGCAAGCAATTTGAAAGTTAAAATAATAGTTTTTGTATGAAAATGATTCTTGTGTGCTACTTATCAATATAGTTTCTTTAGCTGGGATTCCCCCCCCCCGCCTACTATGTGTGTGTGCGTGAGTTTTTCTTTTCCAATGACGAATTACTTTTACTTCATTTTGTGTAGGTAAATACGCCAAGTCGGACTAAACGAAATTTGTAAACAATGCGTTGCTTAAAATTCGGCCTTTCCAGAGCATTAAAATGAGAATATTCAGCTGCGCAGCAAGAGAAGGGGGTGTTGCACCAACCTCTATCATTTTGCTGCAGGTTTCTGGTCACTTTTTATTTTTCAGCTCCAGACGCAACAAGGAAGGGGTTATAGGTTTAACAATGTCTGCATTTGTGCATCTGTGGCACTTTTTTTTTTGTCGTGTGCCAGCCAGTCTGGCAATTTGGGGTGCGCTGCTTCACTTTTCCAACTGTACCGTTATTTGGTGTGAAGTCCAACTTCCACAGTACACGCATGCCATAGGTATCCGTTTTATAGGGTAGGCAACCTTTCACACAACAACACATTTACACAAAGAAAGGACAAGGACAGGAGAGAGAAAGCACATCCATGCCCAAGCCGGGACTCGAACCCGGGGCCACACCATCCATGGCAGACTACTCTGACCAATAGACAAGGTGGCCGGCATCTGTGGCACTCTAGCGCCTAAATGGATGGACCGATTTTGAATTTCTTTTTTATTTGAAAGGAGAGTTGATCGAGATTGTTCTTAGCTAGGTTGTGTCTTCAGATAACATTAATTAACGAATATATTAATTAAAAACCGTTTATATTAACGAATATATTAATTATAACGTTTTTAGCCTTTAAAACTATTTTCGATGTAACAACATACTTGAAATTTGAAACAATTGTACCAAAAGCAAGAAAAAAAACATTCTGCGTTTGATAGAATATGTTTGGAACTTCGAATTATAACGTTTTTTAGCACATAAGGTAAAGCGATAAATTCACGCTTTACCTTAATGTTGGATGACGAGGAAAGAAAACTCAATGATTTAAAATGTTTATCTGTTACAGTTTTTATTTGTGTTCAATTAAAATACTTGTACTTGATTTTAGTGTAATAATTTTAATAGGATTTCCAATATTCCCTCTTAATTCCGCTTTTGCCACTAGCAAATTTTATTTACTAGTATGGATTATCTTTCATTTTCCGTGTTTACCATGTCCTGTCGAAAAGAATTAAATATATTTAACTTTTTGAACCAGTGAAGCTTGTTGAAAAAATGAGTTCGCCAATCATTGCTGGTTTTTTTTTTTTTAATTTTTAATTTAATCTTAGTACTAGTTTATATGGTTATTGATTTTTTTAATATTATTGTTTAAATCTTTCCTGTTGACGTTTTCTAATTTATTGTTATATTAATTAACTTCTATTAAACTCAGGTGAAAGACTCTCTTGGAAGATTGCTGAGCAAAGACCCTAACTCGGAAGACTTTTTATTCCAATTTGTTTTTAAGAGAAGAAACAAGCCTCTTATCTGAACGCAGGGTCACATACTTTACCGTTTTCTCTCAAAATAGTATCAAATTTTTCTTAACTCATTTCAATTTAAGAAATTAATGTTTACTGTGAGGCCTATCACCCTATCGGGACATTAGTGGGGCAAAGAACCTTTGATTAAGCCTACCTAGTCTTTAGACAGCAAGCCAGTATTACAACAATCAACTTTAACAGCATTTGCTCTTAGGTCATAGTTTGGAGACCTCTGATTTATATTAAAGTTTTTAAATGTCCCAACTTAGACCACGTGCCATAAATGCCGCACGTTTCCTTTAAAATTAGAATTATTGAGAGAAATCGGTAGAAAATTAATTTGCTCTATTCCCATCACTTCATATACCACTGTCTCTGAAAAAACTGCACTGCAATTTTGAAAAATAATAACTGGGATGTTTAATCCTCCGTGTAAGCCTGAATTACTCTACAGCTACTTTTTTGCTGCATACATCAATAAAAATAATTCCAGAATATGATATAAGCTAATTTATATATACGATCGTTTACTGACTCAGATTTTCTGTTGCTCCTTGGATATTAGCATCATGTTTAGAAAATAAGCCCAACTATATTCAAGATGATCTAGTAATTGAATACGATAACACCTCTGAAATGTAGAAAAGTATCGACTAGCTTTTTCGAGCCCGTAAAATTTTGTAAGAAATCATAGTCATCGTTCAAGCTGTGAGACAAGCAAATATTAACTTCACCCATTTAGAGAATCTGGTGGTGCCAAATTAGCATACATCTAGTTGTCAAAACAGTAAGATTTTTAAGATTAAAGCATAGTCTAATAGATATAAAGCTTTTATTCAAGGGGAAAATCATATATAATAAGACAGATTTATGTGCATGCGAAATCGACTTCAAATGATCGTATTTCTTATCCTGTCTTTTACGATAGCAATATCGAATATGCTTGTGATATCAAGTAGCTATACGGAGTATTTACGATTGTAAATCATAATAGAGTACGAGTATAGTAATAAAAACAATAAATAAACATGCTTTATCTAAGTTTCCATTTTAGAATTCAGTTTATAATTGTTCAAATCTTTTTATGCAGCAAAGGGGAAGAAAACGCTTTTTAGCAAAGTTTCGGAATTTCAGTTGCTTATATTCTGTTTCTTAAAACTAAAGAATTCGGTTGGCGCAAACTTTCGTAAATTGTAGCTATTCTTATCAGTTTGTTTGAGAAAAAAAGATCAAATTTGAAAGTTGTTCCTTTCTTACAATTTTGCCTTTATCCCCTTGCATCATCAATTGAAATTGGTTATTAAAAATACTGTCTGAAATGATAGCTCGCCAAGTGTAACTTGAGTCATTTTAAATGTCCTAAACTGACTCTTTTTTTAATTGAAAAAATCCTCCCTCCCTGACCTTTTTTCCCCTGTCCACTTAAATGCTATAAGTTTAAAAATGCCATTTATAGTTAGACAGTGGACCTTTACTCTAAGGCTTTACTCTGTAATGTAGGATTGTTGCTTTCCATATTTTATTCCATTTCAGAATTGGAATTAGCGGAAGCTAATCAACGCCACGTTGAGCATCTCCAATGTAACTTGGCCAAAGGATGGCCCACATGCTGTGAAACGTAATTGAAAAATATTTACTTCCAAGCTCATTCCTAAGCGTTTCCGAATAACTGGTGTTCAGTTTTGAAAAAAAGCCAGAGGCACGCGCTCCCCATTTAAATCAATTTAGAAATCATTAAGCAAAAGTTTAGTTCCGACAATGAATGTGGACACCCATCGTTGCCTAAGCGAATTAATAAAACACGGAAGGATCCAGCCGAATTATCGGGCACGAAACTGGCCTTTTCTTTCTACGGCTTCTTTTTCAAGGCTAAATAAACACGCAGCGCACTTGATTTATGGAAAGATTGCGCCGTTCCCAGACCAACTTAGCATCGTGCGCTAATAGAAATAATCAATTAAGCACGGTCAATAAACCTCGAACACGAGTTTCGCGCCGTTACTTCCATTATGGTGGCGGGAGGCCTTTTTTATTTTTTAGTACTTTATTTTATTTTTTTAACGCAGCACACACTTTTTGTTTAATTCATAAGGTGAGAAAAGGAAATGTGTTTGCGGATAAAGATGAGGAATCGGTGATTGTGTCGCCACGTGGTAAAGGTAACACGAGTTAAGAAAATGTTTGTCTGTAGTACATACCATTCATGCTATAAGCACGGAAGCATTCTCACCGAACTTGTAATGGCATCGCATAGCACCCCAGAAAATTTTCACCCGACAGTGGATTGGTAGCATTTTTGTTTAATTCATAAAATGACACAAGGGCGATCAATGTCTTTGCGGATAAACATGAGGAATTCTGTGATTGTGTCACCACGTGTTAAAGGTAACTGGAGTTTAGAGGACGTTTGTATGGAGTATGCCATTCAAGCTATGAACACGAAAGCATTTTCACTCGACATAGTATAGCATGACATAGTATTTTCACGCCACAGTACCTCAACTATTTATTTATTTATTTTTAATTCATAAGTTTAAAAAAGAAAGGTAGTTGTTGATAAAAAGGAGAAATCGGCAATTACGTAAAATAATAGCCGGAGTTAAGAAAATGTTTGCCTTGAAGTGCACGTGATTCAAGTTCTAAACGGGAAAACATGGGCAGTGGATTGATCACATGAAATCTAACTACCGCAATTGACAGCAATTTTCATCTACAAAGTCTCTATTTTTAACTGCCAGATTGATTTTTTAACAGATTATTACATCCATTGAAGTAAAAGATAAGAAAAAATCCTTAAGTAGTGCATAGTCACTCAAAATTGAAAATTTATATATCATAAAAATATTTGATATGGATTATAAACCAGCTTCAAAGTTAGGGCAATTTTGAATCTTGTGAGAAATATGATGCAAAGAAAAATATTTCAATAAAAGAAGTGCAACTTTGAATGAGCAAAACAAAGTATCTAAATGTTTGAAGAAAACTCCTTAGATTAATTTGATAGCATCACATTTTTTTTTAATTTATAACATCATACACAGAATGTCACAGTGAAGAAGCATTCAAAAGTTGCAGCAGTAGCTTCAGGAGTAAATATGCTCCTACACAGCTCCTTACGGATTATGTAAAGAGCTGTGTTCAGGGTTGCCACCTTATTTTGTAAAATAAAGCTTTCATAGGTTTTTAATTGTTTTCGAATGGATTTTTGGAATGCCTAAGGAAAGACTTTGATCCAGGATCTGGTGTTGGTACTGAAAATGAACGGAATAGTTAAATGATATGTACTCCATCATTATTAAATTAATATTAGCAAAAGTTTCATGCTCATTTAAGTGCACAAAAGAATGTTGCATGAATAGCAATCAAACTTTACAATAATAATAATAATAATAACAATAATAATAATAATAATAATAATAATAAAAATAAAAATGAAAATAAAAATAAAAATAATAATAATAATAATAATAATAATAATAATAATAATAATAATAATAATAATAATAATAGTCAGATTACGTGTTTTATTTGCAGGGAAAAATGCGCACAAATATTAAAAGCACAAGCCCACGCTCATATAACACAGGTTAAAAATCCTTTTTTCAAATTTACCTTATACTCGGTTTTACTTGAACCAAAGAACAAAAAATAGCTCTTCAGGAACACGCCTCATCATGATGATACCTTACCTGTATTTTCATTCGCTTGAATGAGAATACAGTTCGTAGATTTTGCTTACTGTTTAGGACCTCGAAAAGTATTTGTAAAATAGTGCGCATGAAATTGAATAGCATTGCTTCAATTAAAGACATTTGGGGACTGATTAGCAATTCATAAAATGATAAGTGCTCGTAAATTAGAGCTTCGTAAAAATCAAGCGAAAACTGCCATTTTACTCCTTCTTTAGGAAATAGAGAAGAAGTGCTTGTATGAAACCTATAATTAATAGGACTCTTTATTTGACTAGCTTCTATTTTATAATGGGTTAACACTCCACTGAGAATAGCTTAGAAACACCAGGAATTGCGTATTTTCTGCAGACATCTTACAAAGCTTACTTTCAATGTGAATAAACCTTATGTATGATCGATTGAATAATTGAATCAGAAAGATCATTGAAACGTTTTTATATGGCATAAACAAAAGAAAAAAGATGATGAAATAAAATAAATGAATCAATAAATGTATTGAAAAAAATAACAAAAAAATATTTTTATTTATCTATTTATTTTTATTTATTTTTTGAGCTCTTCATAGATAATTAAATTTTGTATATCTTATAAATTCAAACACATTCTTTTGTTCTAGAGCAAGTGCATTGAAAGGCAAATCTTTTGTCTCTAATTCTCTAGTTTAGACACAAGCTTATCTAAAATAGAAGCAAAAAACTTTTCCTTTTTCACCCATCTTGGCGCCTTCTTTATAACTGACAGATCATAAGCTATAAAAGCCTATTTCTTATTTGCTTAGATACAGGCGATCCGTATATAGATATACACGGAAAAAAAGTGTTTTAGGTCTGACTTTTTTCGTCGCCAGCGATTTTCTTTTAAGAACCTGTCCTGTATTTGATGGATGAGAAGATCTAACAATTCGACGAAGATGAAATATGAAAAGTAGTTGAAAATCCCTCCCCCTCTAATATCGTATGAAAGGGATAGATACTGACGACAGCTAAGAATTGAAACATGCTAAATCGTCGTATATTTCCAACCTTAGCTTTATTTTTTTTTTTATACAGAACCATGTATTCATACATGCGTACATTTATGCGTTTAAAAAGAACCTATTTCTTTAAAAATACTCGGATCAAAATATATTTATAAAAGGAAATTTCTTTAAAGCAGAAAATGCTTCACATAAAACCTCTTGATATTACCATCATGTCATGGTAAGAAATCTTAGGGGAAATCGCGGTAAACTTAAGAGTTACGTAACGGCTTATCGGTTATAGTGATCATTGTTTAAAATCAGAGAATTATTTGCTCCCAGTGTCATCGTTTTATTGAAGTGAACGTCTGTGATTGAAAAGTTGAATTTATGCATAAACTTTCAGTCAAAGCTTATGTAAATGCATTTTTATAGAGTATCATATTTTCAATTTATTTATTTAATACTTTAATCGCAGAAGTCTATTGGTATCATTGGTGAATTTGCAATAATTATTTCTATTGTTTTTTCAAACTGCTGTGCATAATCGCCACTGCTTGACAATTTTTATTTATTTTTGTACGAGAAGTTTTATGCACATTAATCTTAAAATGTCATGTGGTCATTCATATCTTAGCTACTCCATATGATCAGTATGACCAGTTGATGTCCAGAACATTGAAAATGACAGTTAAGGTTCACTATTCAAAGTCATAGTATTTACAACCTCTATTGTATTTCAATAATTGAGTGAATTTGCCCTATTTGAATTCCTACGGCCCATAAAAAAATTGTACGTTGAACTAATCATATTAGTTTTTTTTTTAACCGTAATTTTATATTTTTGATCAGTTTCAAATGCTATTTCAGCAGTAGTTAGAAAAAATAATTGAGTTTGGGATAAAAAGCACTATTAAATGACATATATGGGTGGCTTGATTTTTCATTTTTCTATGACATTAAGACCAAAATTTTTTTGTGATCTGATACTGGTATTTTGAACTGCCAGATCAGATCAGTAAACACCTTGTTATATCTTATACTAAAACGTAAAATCTGCAAAAAATGTCCTGATCGTGAGTCGTAGTAATGATGGTTGAATTTGTAGAAAGAAGGAAGAAAGGGGGAGGAGGGAGGGCCCATGAGCTCCAGGCCCAGGGCCTTACCATCGCTTGATCGGGCCCTGCTTGCAATTTTGTAACAGCCAAATGCAGTTCTAGAGCTTATCACGGCTAGATGTTTATTTTTCTATGGGATATGACATTTAGATTTCGACTTTTTCTATCCAACAAAATCTTTTTGAAAAATCATTTAGCCTCCCGTATTGCTGTATTTTATGTGTCTTTTTTGCTTTTTTTTTTTTTTTTTACAAAAGCTACTAATCTTAAATTTATTTATTAATAGTAGCAATTTTAAGTTATAGTATCTTTAAAAAAGTTATGCCTGTGAATGTAATAATTAAAAAATCTTCCTTTAGAGGGTTGAATTAAGTTCTGTTTACGTTAGAGAAGGACAAGTCCAAACCCAGATAATATAGACGAACTCGCGAACGCCGTTCGCAGAAAACTTTCGAAGTTTGCAGAAAATTTTTGCATTTTGTTAAAAAAGTTATAAATTTAGGAAGTTTTCTATCTGAAATATGTCTTGATTTTGTTCATTGTGGGGCAGTAGCTTGTTACATACGAAACTGACACATTCATTAATCATGACGGATTGACAACCAACCTCATGGTAGAACCTGCACTTCATACAACTTGATATTTTTGTTGTTGGTAGCACTTTAGGATTCAGAAGCCCACTTTTTTTTGCAGAAAATTTTAAAGAAATTATTTAAGTTTGCAGACAGTTTTACATTTTATCTAAGTCTGGACAAGTCTATTAAGAAATTCTGCGCTTTTGTTCTTTCATGTATTCATGAAAGAACTTATAGCATAACATAATAGACAGAACGGCATTTATATCACGCATGCGCTTATTTTTTTTTTTTTAATATCATTATTGTTGTCTCTATTTTATTATTTTTTTTACTGTGTTAAACGAAGTGCACAATCAACAAGTTGAAACAAACGATTAGTTTCGAGAGGTAACAGCCGAGATTTAAAAAAGGCGTTTGCTGTTGTGAGCACATCTCTAACATTCGTTGTTGAATAGTGCTGACCATTAAATCATTAACTTGATGTCTTTATCAGCAAAATGGACTTGTCATTCAAATTAGCTCACGCCGTTTCGCATGCAATAAATCATTTCTCTCGAAATATTGTGTGACTTTCCTCATAGATCTACGTCGAGGGTTGTAATGATTTGATATCACGAATGTGTTTACTCGCATGGGTTTAAAAATAAAAGCAAAAAACAGGGGGGAAACACTCAAATTTATTTTTAAACTGGCAATCCTTATTTAAGCCGTAGTCACTTGAAAAACGATTGTTTTTACAAGCTTTTACCAATAATAATAATAAGAAGAAGAAGTAGAAGAATAAAATGAAATCAATATATAAATAAATGACAATGTAATTGAAGTGGCAAGTGGATAAAGGTGATATGTGACATTTGAATTTCGCCGATTTACACAAATTCAAATTAGTGTGTGTTCAAGTGTGTTAACTCACAAGAATAATTGGAGGGGCAAGTGAATAAAGGTGATAGGTGACAATTTTTTAAATTTCCAGAAAAAGCTTTCAAAAGAAATTATTGCTATCCATGGTAAAAAGTATGTTTCTCTAAAATTGTCACATATCACCTTTATCCACTTGCCCCTTCAATTGCTCTTCTTTAATTCAAATGTGGTTTCAAAAATTTTAACTTTTAATCACTCATATTAGGCTGTACAAATATGTACATGCTTTATGTATAAGCATATATTGGGAAAATATTAGTGTCGCCCTGTCCTCTTAAAGTGCTAATTATTTAGCAATAATTTAAGTTAGTTTTATTTATTTTTCATTTGAATTCTGATTTTTAGTTTGAACATTTAAAGTTTTGGGCTCGCCCGGAGAATCAACTTTTTTTTATTGAGAAATAGGTAAAATTAAAACGGTGAAGGAGATAATATCCCAGAGATAGGAAATCTTTTTGCCGACGTAGGCCGCAAATAAATTTTACAGTAATGTATTAGGTCGCATAGGTCGGAAAACCTAATACTTCAACTTTTATGCAATTGCAACAACTTTTGCGCAGTTTCACCAATTTATTACACTAGAAAAAATATAATAGACATTTTCAAGAGTTATCACAGCTCCGTTTTTCTTTTCTTTTTTTTTTCAATTTATGAGTTTGGGTTTTTAAAAACTCCATGCAGTCAGAAATTTTAACTGAAATGAGTTACACTTAAATGGAATCAATGAAACATGAATGCAATATGAAAAATTCAAGCCGGCTATGTCTTTATGTCTTTATGCCTTGGAAGAGTTATTTATTTTATTTGATGTAAAAGATGCCTTTAAGTGTTTGTCATTCATATCTGTGCGATAGCCCATTCAGATATGCTTAACATTTATTTGTTTCTGCATACTGCCCGACGAATCAATTATTCCACGTGCATATATCCAAGTTGTACCTATGACTTTGCACTAAAATAAAATCAGCACCAATTGAATTTGCACGCACTAAATCTTTAATCGCGTTCTTTTATGCATTTCTAGTCAGCCGCGACCAGTATAAAATGAAATTAAAAGTTATTTAACTGATTAACATAAACAAAGATGAAACTTTCATGAACAAAATCTATATGTTATATTTCATTTGGAGAAGACTATTTCAGTTGAAGTTGGATCTTTCTCATACTCCCGTGTTATTTTTCTACTTTTCACTGCTCTTTCTTCTGAATCCTCGTGCGTTTAAAGAATGTCAGGAACAAAAACAAAAATAGGCAAGACAAAAGCGCCGCTGGTTGCAGACGTAACAGTTGAACAACTTACCTTGCCTGACTCGAATTCAGCCCTTTATCAGGAACCACAATGTCGGCCGACACCCGGGCTGTCGGGTGCCACGGAAGGTGATTTAGTAATTAAGCCATCTTACCAGGCCGTTGACAACTGTGGGGAGTCATTCAGCACCAACACCCATCTATCTCCTAATAGCGGTGCTCCATCTTCTCTTGCAAAATAGGAGGGCGTGATAAGGCCACCTTCCACAGACACCTCAAGCTATCTCTCCAGGTTGACTTGCGTCGTAAAACTGATCATTGCTCCCTCAAGAGCCCTTCGCTCATATTGTTGACCCTCCGTTGACCCAACTTTGTCCAGGGGATGGGGACAATTGGGTGAAGAAATTTATGATACCGTTTGTTCCATTCCCTGCTGCCACACGGTTGTGTGAATAGAGATTTACGAAGCAGGTGAAACTGGTGGTCGTGGTTTTAGGGGTTGGTCTTGTATTCATTTGTTCCACAGTGTGGGACCATTTTACGAGCGGGCTTTTATGTGCGAGTGGTAGGTAATACTTTCCGACCATAAATTTAATCCTATACAGGTTGGTTTCACGCCATTGCAAAAGTCAAATACGAGATTACTACAAAAGAATTAACGATTTTTAAAAATTTACTCTTAGAACTATTCCACGTATTAAAATAATTGATACCATATATTTTTAAAAAAATGTACCCAATTCCTCTTCAGTTGCAAATGTTCAATGTGTGAGTCCTTTGTACAATTCAATAATTACTTTTAACACTGTACCAACAAAGACAAATTCAACGAAGTTGCTGTTTACAAAATACAGCTGTTGGTATCACAGCTATATGATATGCATCTAATGATTAAGCTGAGATGAAGGTGATGAGCTTGGAATGTCGAGCTCAATTTCTTCAAAACAATTTAAAGCACTTTATCACAGCAACTTCGATGATAGATTTGCTCATTTGGTAAACACATTTGGGGCAAATGACATCAGAAAACAAATATAGAGCTTTGGAGTACAGTTCATTGTATTTCGCTGTAAAAATTTTGAATCTTGGTTTTTAAAAAAACTTAAATTGTTTTTGAATATTGGAAATTCTATTTAATGAGGCCTTTTCAGTTGTGCAGCTTTCCCGTATGCTCCTGTCCTTCGATAAGAACGCAAACAGATGAATTTCTTAAAAAGTTTGAGTTTTTTTTTTGCATTCAGACTTGTGTGAAGGAGCATGAAGAGCCCCAAACACCGTGAAAAGTGGAGTAGCAGATTTTTTTGGCTCAAACTTACTTTGCAATACACAATGTATGACTGAAGTCGTATTCTGATGATAGTGCATAGGTTATTAAAACACTACAGGGATCTGTAACGCAAGTCGCAACGTTACCATGTTTCCACTATTGGGTAGCACAAAAAACAGGTCAAATACTCATTCATATGAAAGTTCCCACTTGAAGGATTCTTCAGTTTCAAATTTTTCATTGACAACAGTTCTTTTATTACTGGGTCAGAAACTCATGCTCAAATCGCACGAAATGTTTGGCAATTGGACGAAATGTTCACTCAGAATATTTTTCACATGAAGCTATTTCATCAACTACGACGAAATTTTCACGAGAATTGATCACGCGTTTCAGATAGTCTATTTGAACAGTTTGTTTCATGTACTAATTCTGAACACACTCAGATAGCGACATTTCAATTAATTTTAAGTTGCTCACATTGTTCTTTAATACTTATCGTCCCTGTAGCAATCTCAAATATGCAGCGCTAACTTTTGAAGATTCTTCAATCGTTCGTAGACAAATCGTAGACAAATTTCGTTCTTTACTACGATTCTTTTATCGTTGGGCCAGAAACTTCCTCTCTAATCGTAGGAAATTTCCGTCACTTTGACTAAAAGTTTACTCAATGTGACGAAAAATTTTACCGGGGCATCTTTCAAGAAACCGTTTTGTCCAATAAGACGAAAATTTCGTTAGATTAGAGAATGCATTTCTGAGCGTGAGGAAAAGGTGAAAATATGCTTGCCCTGTGGCACCGTGAATTCTAGAAACAACCCTCCCTGACACTTCGTTCCTAATTGTTCCAAAATAACGCTGACCGTTCTAATGTTCCAACCCCGTCTTCAGGAACTGACCACAGCATGGTGTCCTCCTTTTCCCATTCAGAAGAAATGACAAATAGTTTTATTCCTGGTGGTGGTCAATTTTCGGGGAATAGAAACATCTGCTCTTGGATCGCATTAACAAAGACGGGAAACGGGCCAAACGGCTGTACCTTCAATTTCAACTTCCAGCCGTCAAAATCTCCTCTCCCCCACTGAACCCCCGATTACATCGATCTGATAAAAGAAACTGATTTCCGTTAACTGAAAAGGCAGAAGATGAAAAATGATAGTTAAGTTGTTATCCTTATAAATATATACGTGGATTACTTCTTGGGAAATCACTTCTATTTATATATTTATAAACCATTCGGCCTGCATGCCATAGATTCGAAATAACAAATAAAGAAAAGTGACATAAAAAAAAGTTTGATGACAAAAGGAAAGATGCTCTTTACTGTCTACTGCTGGAATTGATGGGATGATACTGCTTCTATCGAAATACAGGCTTTCAACTTTTTCTTTTTTCTTTTTTGAAATTTCAGTTGATGGGCAATAAAATCAATTAAGTTTTAAATCGGTATATATATATATATATATATATATATATATATATATATATTATATATATATATATATATATTTTTTTTTAAGTTTAAACACAGTCTCTAATAGAAAAGAAATGTCAATTTGAGATTTTGTATAAAAATAACTTTATAAGCATTTATTTACGTTGGCCAACTTCGATAAAAATTTATTAAGTGCTTTTTTGAAATACCTAGTTTTGTTTTGTTGCAGAAATTAGAAATGCATCATTTTTAGAGAAACAGAATTAATAACTTTGCTCCTTTTTCTTTTTCTCGAACAGTGACCTCTCGAAATGAAACTTAGAAATTATGTGTTAGCTTTTCCATAATTCAAACTGTACGATATTTAGCGTTAGAAATACGTATTTGTTTTTGCATTTGCCAGAAACTTCGCATTTTCTACATTTTTATTGTTTCTTTGAATTCAAATATGGTTTTAACTTTATTAAATTACAGTGATATTTTATTGTTTTATTGTTTTTTTTTTTTTTTTTTTTACTTTTCAAATAGAGGTAAGTTTTCCAAGCAAATAGAGTACTTTAAAAAATGTTAGTCACCCAAACAGAGTACTTTAAAAATGTTAGACAATGTTTACTGTCGGCGAAAATGAAAGCATTTTATTTCAAGTATGATTATTGGATCCGCTTGGATGAGGGGGGAGAACTATATCTCCCAGCAGTGGACTGTATATAGATGAGTCGCAGTTCCAGCAAACATATTTATTGCTCTTCACACATTAAGATACAATACTGCATGGAAAGAGAGAGACAGAGAGCCCTATGGCTTTCTTCGTTGGGATATCAAAGGCGACTGGTGAGGGAAGGCAAGCAACCTGATCCCCGCACCGAGAGAGGGGTAGGTGTCTGCGAAGCCAAGTCCCCATACTGGCGACTTATCGCTCTCATACGCAAGCAAGGCGAGAACATGCCGCCCGGCGTTGCAATGTGTACAACATTCAACAAATTGAAAATGCTTAAAAATATTTCACAGCAAATATTGACATAAAACTTGAATAATTATGAAAAAAAGAACATTAAAAATGACAGTACCCTATGTATTACATAATGACAAGACACAATACGATAAAGAAAAGACAACATAATTGATAAGACAACAGCACACACACAGATATATCATACAATTCTGTAGCTCTAGAGGTTGTGTACAAATTTTCGAGACAGATCTTTTAGACACACCAGTTTCTGTTCGTATAGTAACAACCCTAACCTTACCGTATGGCCCGGAAAAGACCTCAATGATTCTACCCAACAACCATTTATTTACTGGGCGGTTATCTTCCTTAATTATTGAACCAACTGTGACATTATTTGTTTCGGACTGCGACTTAGACCTTTGCTGCAGGTTGTTTAGATAATCACGCTTACATTGTTTCCATATGTGTTGTACAAACTTAGTGATTCTTTGCCACCTTCCTAATCTATTTTTGTTTAAATCTAATAGCTGAAGTTCAACAATTGTACTAACAGGTCGTCCAATAAGGAAGTGACCTGGTGTCAAAATTTCTAAATCATCAGTTGCTGATGACAAAGGAGTCAGTGGTCGAGAATTTAGGATAGCTTCTATCTGATTAGTTACTGTTACAGTAGCGTTTGCTCTATAGCAAATGATGCAACTATGCACAACTTTTCTGTACTGATTCCTACCATTCAGGGGCCAAGATCGTTCCCGAACAAAATATAATATGGATTGTGGACCAATAAGTAAATTCATTACGTGGAAATGGCTTATTATTATCTGAGTAAGTTTGTGTTTAGCTGGGAGTATCGCAGGATGTTTTTGAGAATAACTTAAGTTCGAATTACTTAAGCGACCCCCTACTCTAAGAACGTTGTTTTTGTCCAGAAAAGGGTTCAAAGATTTTAACTTGCTATTACCTGCTACGGGATTTCCATTTGATAAACTCCTTATTTCCATTTCAAATTCCGTCCTTTGAACAGCCTGAACAAGAAAGGTTTCCGCCTTCATTAACTCCTCTGTCTTGATTGGGCCGGATATCCTCCGATCAGGATACCTGCAGTTTTGCATAAATCTGAACATAAAACTTAGCGTTCTCACTAATTTCCTAAAGTTATTTGAAATACCTAAAATGTCACTAAGAAATGAATTGTTGTCAATCGTAACAGTCAATGAAATGTTCGATAAGTCCTTCTGATTACGCATGTCAGTTTGATGTTTCCTGAGCTCTTGAGAGTATTCTTCTACATCAGCTGGGGGGCAGATAGTCTCCGATGAAGGGAGGGTATCTTGGTGCAGAAACTGCGTTCCATTCCACCACATTTCGTGATGAAGCAGGTTAGACGGTTCCATACCACGTGATATGAGGTAGGCTGGGTCCTCCTCACCCCTCACGTGCTCCCATGAATAATTTTCTCTTAATTGTTGAATTGGTTCCTTCTCTGCAACGTTCTCGATTTCCCCAATTTTTTTAAGCGTTCTGTTTAGATTTTCTTCTTCTAAAACCAAGCCACAATAAATGGAGCTATTTGCTGGTCTACTGCCAATGGCGCCATTTGCTACGAATCCAAATACTGTGTCTTGGAGTATCATATTACCCGGATTAAGATAAATTCTCTGAGGTTTCAACATTTCATAAAACACTTCCGCACCTAGCAGCACATCAATTTTTCCCGGGCAGTTGAACTCGGGATCAGCTAATTGAATTCCATTTGGCCAGTTAAATCTTGACACATCAAGGTATGCTGAGGGTGTAATATCAGTTATCTTGGGTACCGCTAAGAATTCAAGATTTCGCACAAAGTCCTTCGATAAATTTGTTACAGTAGCGTAAAACTTGCTTCTTATTGTCATTGACATTCCATTCAATCCCGACACAGATATATTTGTTTTTGAAGTTTTAACCTTCAATTGATTTGCACAATTTATGGTGACGAAATTCGACATCGATCCCGCATCCATCAAGGCACGGAAAGGCCGCATTTCTCCTGACTCATCCAGTAAGTAGATAATTGCAGTTGACAGCAAAACCGTTTTACGACTTGAAAGAAAGCAACTGTCTCTGTTCATCCCCCGTTCTAGAGGGGTGTTTTCGCCACCACCAGCTGTATTGCTCGCGGGAAAGTAGGGAGAGGAAAATGACGAAGCTGCGCTCTGCTCTCCCTGGGGGGTAAGAGTGACTGCGTGAAAGTTTCCCTTCGAACTGTCCTTGTGTAACAAAGAGTGGTGTCTTTGGGAACACATTCTGCAGCTATTCTTTGACTTGCATTCTTGTACTCGGTGAGATAATCCAAAGCAGTTTAAGCACAAGTTGTTTTTTCGAACCAAGTCGTATCGTTGTTTTACATTTAGCATCTTGAATTCTTCACAATTATGTAAATAATGTGAAGCGTTGCACAATTTACAGCGATGGAGCACGGATGACGGTTTAACTAAGCCGTTTCTAAAATTTTCCTGATATATGTTAGGTTCTATTTGCGAAGTATATCGAATTTGAGAACTCTCCAAAAACTGATACCTCTTTTCCAGGAGCTGGATAAAATTGCTCCATTTCGGGAGCTCAGTAGAAGTTAGGGTCATCTCAAATTGTTTTCTAGTTTCAACATCTACTTTTTGTAACAGAATATTGAGCAGAATGATTTCTGTTAGTTCATTACACTGCAGATCCATCTGTTTCAGGGCACGCAGATGTTTGTGAACCTTATCAAGGAGTCTCCTTAGCTCCTGTGCTGACTCGTTTATTCTTTCAATTCCTAGGATCTCATGTATGTGGCTGTTCACAATTAGCCTTTTGTTTTCAAATCGCTGTGTTAAAGCCTTCCACAGCGATTGGTAGGAGTCATCTACGGTTTCAATTTCCTTCGCAGGACCACTTAGCGTTGATTTTAGATAATATAGTTTCTGAGGGTCTGATAGATTAGAGTTGCTGTTTATGATTGATTTAAATTGTTCTTTGAAAAGGAACCATTCTTCATAGTTTCCGTTGAACTTTGGAAGGGCTATTTCCGGGAGTCTTATGACGATGGAAGAATTATGGGACGTCTGCTGTATTAAAGTGGAATTGCTATTGTTAAACTGTTTGTAAAGGCGTTTTAGAGTCAGTTCAATTGTTTCCACTTCCTGTTCTAGTCCCGTGAAAATAAGTTCATTTTCTTGAACCTCTTCATCCTTCAAAACTACATAATATTCCATTTTGAGCTGTTCTAGTTTTGTTTTAACGGATTGCACACTATCGAGCTTGCACTCGATTTCGGTAGCATCAATGGAAGTAATGTCGTTTCCTATGAACGACAACAATCGGGTGAGTTGACCTTTCAACCCACCTCGTCTTCTATTTAAGACATTCAAATCCGTCATGTTTGCAACACAAGGAAAGTCTGTAATATTCACGAACAAGGCTGGTATCGCTCCGGCACGGTGGGACCAAAAATGGATCCGCTTGGATGAGGGGGGAGAACTATATCTCCCAGCAGTGGACTGTATATAGATGAGTCGCAGTTCCAGCAAACATATTTATTGCTCTTCACACATGTAAGATACAATACTGCATGGAAAGAGAGAGACAGAGAGCCCTATGGCTTTCTTCGTTGGGATATCCAAGGCGACTCGAGAGGGAAGGCAAGCCACCTGATCCCCGCACCGAGAGAGGGGTAGGTGTCACTTGGCGAAGCCAAGTCCCCATACTGGCGACTTATCGCTCTCATACGCAAGCAAGGCGAGAACAATTATTTTTTACTTTACTTGTGATTTCAAAAGAGTTTTCTCTACTGTTGAAGCAAAACGCTTGGTGGAACATTTCACAGGCTGCGTGAAACTTTCCTCCAACTATTAGAGTTTTCTTAAAATCGGAGCAGCTTACTCCAGAAGTTGCATAAAGTTACACCCATCAACAAGGTTATCTTTCGCGATTTTTTTATAGTGAATGTGCCAGTGAGTGTCTTAGTTCTTCTGGTATAAAATAAAATACTACAAAAAAGAAATTTGAATTATAGGCCCACGTTTTGTCACTTTCTTGTTTTATTTTGAAGATACTCGCTGTCTTATAATTCTTCACTAACATTTCTTTGGTTTTGAGATAAATTAAATTACAGATTAATTCCCATACATGCCTGAAAATCGGCAAAAATTTATATTTTGTCATGATTAAGCGATCTGCAAAATCTGTACAATATTGAGAAATATATTTTCTTCTTTTTCTTATTTTTATTGATTGCGTTTAATGGTATTGAGCTCCTAAACAGTCATTGCCCTTTCAAATGATTCATAACCTCAAAAATCCTTGTGCTCAATAATCCATGAAAAAGAGTCTTTATGAATAAACATCATCCGTTATGTATATGTACATAGATGCACTTTTATTTCCATTATAAAAGAAGCATTGTACATCGAACGTAAAAGCGGTCGAAACCGAACATCAAAGGCGAATCATTTATATGGAGCTTCTTGTAAACATTTCACAAAAATCGATGGCTAAAGGATTATGAAAGATGATGACGCTTCTGGAAGATCAATCTCATCATTTAGAGGTTATTATTTCGTTTGATGGCTACTCGTTTTATTAATTTCGTACGAAAAATGATTAAGTTTGGTGGTACAGTGATGTATTGGATCGAAATGGAGCATTTTTAAACATTGAAGAAGTGTGGAAAAAAAGCCGACTCACACGATATGAGTTAAGATGTGATAAAAAGATAACTGTAAATGGCTTTATTTATTTGTTGAAATTTATGGATTATTTAGTGATTTAAAAAGAAAAATGCTTGCAACCAGTGATATACTTAAGTTTTTTTCAAGGCATGAAAATATTCCTTGGCTTTTTTTTTTTTTTTTTTTGAAGAATGAAACGTAAATATTGAAGCCCGTAATAGTGATCAATTCCATAAATAACTAAATTATAAAAAAATTCCAAAAAATTGATGAGTGACGGATTGTAAAAGATGATGACGCTTCTATAAGATCAACCTCATCATTTGGAGGTTGGAGGTGACAATGTTTTTTTTTTTTGTCTAAAAATTATTTTGTGTATTGGTACTCCAAATTACGACATATGGTTTGAGATTGAAATGTTCTGGATTTGATGCCCTACGACTTACGAGGTAGATTATATTTTGAAAAGCGAGGTGACGTGATTGTTTTGACACACGTTTAACTCTACAGAGATGTGAGACAGTTTTCTTGGTTTCACTCAAATTGATAAGCAGATTCAAAACAGTTGCTTCAACCCTCCAAGAACGAATCTTTCTCTCTCTCTCTCTCTCTTTCTTAACAATGTGTGGTCGGGCACCGTCTTTTCAAATAGCTGTGAAAACTGTAGCTTCCTGTAGAATTCCTTCACTGCAAAAAATAAGTGTTGTTTTTACAGTATAATACAGCTAATTTCATACTAATAAACTAATTTCTTTAAATTTCACAATAATAAACTGTAAAATTGTTAATTTTACAGAAATAAACTAAAATTGGTAATTTTGCATTAATAAACTGTAAAAATTGCTAATTTTACAGTTTATTACTGGGCATTTTACAGTTTTAAACCGAAACCTCTGCTGCCAGTATTATACTGCTGTTTTTACACTATAATACAGATAATTTTATGGTAACAAACTGTAGCATTTGTTTACAGTTTAAATTGGAACCTCTGTTTCCAATAGTATACTGTAAAAACAACAGTTTATTTTTTGCAGTGTAGACAAGGAGTGAATTTGACACAACCAGAGGCGCAGCGAAGAGGGGATTTTGAGAGACCCCAGGAATCCTTGATTTTAAGTAATATTGCCAGTTCTAATACGTCAGTATATGTAGGTGCAGGGATTGTTAAAGTCAAACCCCCAAGAAAAATTTCTGGTTTGCAATAACCAACCCCCTCAAGAAAAAGTTTTTGTCTGCTATGAACAAAGAACTCAAAAATTTAAATTCCGGCTTGTTATGACCAACTTCTTTCAAGAGACAATTCTCACTTGCAATTACCAACTCTCCTTATGAGAAAGTTCTGACTTGTTATAACTGACCCCCCCCCCTCCCTCTCCCCACAGGAGAAAAATTATGGGTACGTCAATGGAAAGAGTCAACGACATTTTTTTTTAATCAATAACCACGAATAAAAATACTCCTTGCTCTAATTAAATTCTAAATAAACCAAAATTCGTACCTTAAACATCGATTCTTTGTTTAAAAAAAACGAATCAAATGAAATACTTTGGGAACATTTGATCTCAAGAAATCGGTAAAAAGAATGAGCAGTTCCAAGAAACCCGCCAACTCGTCCAGTACCCCATCAATCACCTCTTCCCCCTCGACATGGATACTAATGACTGAGTATTTAATTATATTCATCCCCCGCATCCCCTCTCTCAGTCTTTAGGGAGGCACATTAGTCTTGATACTGAGAGAAACTGTTGAAGCTCAATTTTACCATTAGGAGTCGGTTTAAGTGAGCATGAAACGCAGTTGTAGCTATCGTGGTAAATTATTTTCACTTCCTTCGCTTTTTAGGATACCCTTGTGGCGACAAAAAATTAAATAAAATACGAGAGGCTGAGCCGATTTTAAATCTTGACGGATGGACTTCTGGAAGCAGAATTGTGAATCTAAGAAGATCTGGATCACAAATCTGGAGTTAAGATTAATTTTTGGCCATTTCTTTTCCGGCGACGTTTACGGCAAGACTGCCCGCCCATTCACAAGAGCTGTAGCTTTTTGGTTTCATATTTGATGCATTACTAATTTCGAGGAGAAAACTGCAAAAGGATTAGCAAGTTTTGTTTCGTCTCAGAGTTCTTCAATTTTTATGCTTTTACTAAGTATCTATTGAAATTAAAAACTGAAAAGAAATAGTAGGCTGAAAACTTCAGCAGTTCATTAACATTCATTGATGATTTCATGCTTATTTTAAGTATATGAGGTAGAACGTAAAAATAATCTTACATTTTTTACATCAGGAAAGACTTCACGATGATACATTGGGTACAATAAAAAAAATTTTCAGCTATTTTTACATGCTACAATACAAGATAATTTTGCGACAGTAATTTGGTTTTCAAATTCAGGGTTGTATTAGAGCAAATATTCCGAATTTATAGATGTCTTCAATTAATATTTAAAAAAAAGTAATGGTAAAAATTGTACATTCTTGAATTTTCTCAAGGATTTTTTTTTTTTTTTTTACTGATTCGCGGTACAGAAAAGTAGGTATTGATACTTTTCCTTTCGTGTTGTTTTTTAAAATCCGTCTTATGTACGTTGAAGCGAAAGCAAACTGTCCTACTATACGAGTGGAATAAAAAATCATAAATACTAAGTACATTCACGAAATTCATGAGAAAAGTTTGAGAACCAAAGCTTTTATTATAAACCCCTCCATCTCTGCAACGGAGAAATATTATGAAATAAAAAGTAAAATATAAATCGCCATACCGCGGTTTTTGAGAGAAATAACCATACAGCAAAAGGAACAAACCTTGAAAGAAAAAAGTACACATAGTTCACAATAGCACGATGCAAGTATAGCATTAGATTGAACCGAATTTATTGGAAGTCCATTTAGCCTCGTATGAACTCCAAGATTCCCTTTTCTATCTGCATCTGGAAATTTTCTTTCGTTTTTCGCATCCCTTCCACTATCCCCCTCCTCTTTTTTGCGCTTATTTATTTGTCTGTGTTCTTTTTTCCGCGTTTTTTTTTTCTTTCTTTTTTTAGGTTTGTTGTTGGATCGGGCGCAACATTCATCATCCGATCTTGACTGGGCAAGCGCAATGTAATCTTTCATACAGAAAACGCAAAGCGAAAAAAGAAGGGGAAAAGGCCGAGAGAGAAAGAAAAAGAAAGATAAATATAAAGATGGTTCCCCGCGAACACAGATGCTGTGGATAGTGCTTACAGGATAACCAGCGAAATCTTAAATACCGCTAGCGAAGAGAAGAAAGGATGCCTCTCAAAGTAGGAAAGAGAAATGGCAGCACAATTTGGGGCCCAAACATTCTCATTAGGGTTTTAATGCTCAAATTCTCTTAGCAATTAGTAACACGCCAAAATCTATCCGGAAAAAAGACATAGCAAAATATTCTTTTATAATACAGCAACATATGATATGATGAACTTTCATTAACATCAGGGCTTAATTTGCATGGCTGTTCAGCTCCTACACTTTTTTGGAACGAATCTTTTACAGAGTAGATGGTAAGCAGCGAAGTTTATCATTATTGGGCCCCGGAGCTCTCTCGCAAGGAACAATCCGACGATAATAGCTACTATTGTTGTTTTGTGCCAACAAGGCTGGCAATTTGGGATGCTCTGCTTCTCTTTTCCAACTGTACGGTAATTTGGTGTGAAGTTCTACATCAACAGTACACACATGCCATGAGGACCAGTTTATAGGGTAGACAACCAGTCAGAGCAGAACAAGACATTCCTAAAAAAAGGGACAAGGATGGGAGAGAGAAAGTGCATCCATGCCCGAGCCGGGATTCGAATCCGGAACCTCCCCATTCAATCAGATTTCTCTGACCACTAGACAAGGTGGCTGGCGAGAATAGCTAACCATAATTCCCATTATTTCCCGTGCACTGCCGAAATCGCACAATGCGCTTTGCATTAATTGTTGCCATTTTTTCATATTATGGCTGTGGGTAGTCTTGTGAGTGCATCGTATTCTGGATCGGAAGATTTCGGGTTCGATGTCCATCGTTGTAAAATGTCCACTGAATACACGCACAGTAGTTGTTTGTTAAAATCGTGGATTCGAAAATCCTGAGTCCTGGAAACATTCCTTCCCTTTCATAGCCATGCCTAAAATTTGAAAGTGGAGATAGTTTGGTGATGCCATCTATCGACGGAATTTGGAATCAAACTTCAACCTTTCTTTGTTTTAAGTTGTCTGGATTATTTGCCCTCGATGTTCGAAGGAAGAATGAAGAGATGACTAATGTATTTAAACACGTTATATAACAAGGCTAGTATTTTTCTGTCGATACAGGTTATTGAGACGAACTTAATATTTCTCCATGGTCAAAGATTTAATTAACGTCCTTCGTATTTGTACTACTGTATTTATTCACATTTAAGAAAATTGAATTTTTTGACTTTACGTCTTTGGAAACGATGTCTCTGAAAAAAAAAAGGATCAAATGTTTCTTCATAAATTTATGTCTTTTTTTATTATTATTCAGAATAGTCATTTTTAGATAAGATCAACTTCGAGTTATGTGATTCCTTGCTTTCTGCACCTTCTTCATCCTAAAAATAAATAATAAAAATAAACAAATGAGTAGAAATGAATGAATAAAACAAAAGTGAATTTGTTTGTTGAAATTCAAGTTTTCACAACTAAGAATTACAGCTAGGTTTTTTTTTTTTAATTTTAAAACTTTTTTTTTTTAATGTTTGAATTTCTATGCTTATGTTTTTTTTATTTCGTATTTCGAAAGATATAATTTTTAGTAAATTTCATGTTTAAAAAAAAAAGTAAATAAATAAATAAAAATATTAAATAAATGAATTGCAACGTTTAAGATTTATTCTGCAACGTATGCAACAATCGTCAAAAATTATTTAATTAAACAGAAAGAAATGCGCGCAACTGCAGTTAAAAGTGATAGGTAGTTAAAAAATAACTCTAAAGAAATATTCTTAACAATGTAACATTTCTTTTATATCAAGCCTAATCAAAATGGGAAACGTATTCCAAATGAGTTCATTAAAAATTGCATAGTAAAGAAATTCTTAAGTTAGATATGATTCAAAGAATTATCATTCATATTTACTTTAGCTACCCTATTTAAGGAACTTAGGCATGTAGCATGACATCGAGTTAACTAAGTTTTACTATTCACATAAGGCAATGAATCATGTGACTCTCTATTTACCAGTTGCAAATTGAGCTCGCGTTACTCGTTACCTGTCAAAATCGCGTTTCTCGCTACCTGTTAAAAACAAAAACAGTAGTCTCAGAAACGTCAAAGCACTGCCAAATGGCATCGGTATGCAATCGTAAGTATTCGATACATATGATTTTCTTTCTTTGCTTTGCTTTTTTTTAAGTAAATGGATCTTATTTTTTAGCGGATCATCCTAAAAGAAATCACATTATTTTAAAGTGAAATTTTCGCTGATTTTATCAAAACATTAAATTAATAAATAATTTTAAAAATAATAAAATAATAAAAAATAAGAACAAGATAGGGAGGGGGCTTTTTTTCTCTCCGTGACTGTTTCTGACTTTGAAAGAGAATTCCATGTTTCTTTTAAAGTATAATTGCGCAAAAGGTGTCAATTTTTATTCGTTAACATCAAAATACGGTATACAGTGAAGTTTATTTTTTTGCAAGATGTAGAGATAATACATTAAAAAGAAACAAATCCTCGGAAAATGTGTACATTCCTACTAAAAATGCAGCTGTAATTTCAAGGTGCTAAAGCTGTGTACAGGATTTTTAAATTATTCCCCAACTGGAATTGTTCTTTACAAATAACTTACTGGAATTTCGAAACTGCACGAATTAAAAGAGGTCATTTCTAATCGTGTTCGAATCGATTTAGATTAGCAAATGAGCAAATGCAATAAACGAGTTTGTTCAAGATTTTCGCGATTCGATCTTCTAAAGTATTACTACGAAGTTTACAAAAAAAGAAAAAGGAAAAAAAAGCGTCTTGTTTCCCACACCTATGATTTTAACTATATTATGCTAGATCATGTGATACGTCTATAATTCGCGAACTTATTAATTAATTTTTAGAGCTTTAAGTACAATTTTTAAGACACTGTACAAATAAAAAGAAGTTACAGTGAACTCTCACTTATGCGCCGGCTCAAGAGACCAGCAGAAAAAGGCGCATAAGTGAGAGAGACGCATAAGTGAACTATGCATCTCTAACTTTTAAATAGTCTAACATTTTAGACTATTTAAAAGTCTCAAATGCAACACAAGTTCTAATGAGAGCATGAACAAGATTGTTTCTATAGAAAATGGTTATATAACTACGGTTTGGCAACTACTGTAACCTAACTACAATGATAAGGTGAAACCAAAATTGTAGCATACGTAATCACAAACTGGTCCGTTTAAAACAATCTATAATAGATAATTGTCCCTCGCCGAACTCTATGTGGAAAAATGCCTTCCGTGAGCAATAAAAGCAAAAGATAAAAGAGGAAAGTGAAGAAACATGCTCATTTTTTAAGAAACTAAGATAAATTGCTTACATTTTTCGAAAAATTCGCGCATAAGTGAAATATTTATCTTTAGAGCAAGGGCGGATCCAGAAATGTTCCAAGGGAGGGGCGATTGGTTTTTGTTTTCTACTTGCCCCTTTTGTACCACATATCCTGGTTAACACATGTTTATTACAAATGTTTCTTTCTTCAATTTCGAAAAAGTTCCAGATCAGAGCCCTGAATCCCAACCACTTCTCATAGTATCATCGAAGATCATTTAAAATTTCCTTTCTTGAACTTCAAAGTCGAAAAACTGCCCCTCCCTTGTATCCGCCCTTGCTTTAGAGCGACGCATAAACGAATGAAATTATCATTATTTTACTATGGAATGTGCCGGGACCACAAAATCGTCGTATAAGTGAAAAAGGCGCATAAATGAGGTGGTGTATAAGTGAGAGTCCACTGTATTTCAAATCATGCATGAATGCATAAACTACCAGCCTAATGAGGCTAAAAAGCGAATTTGTTCAAGACACTGGACTTCCTGATCTTCTAAAAAAAGCTGTAGCATAATTGTAAACTTTACAAATAAGAGATTTTAACATCTTTTCACCAGCCTGTGATTAAATTTAGATGCATTTATGATTTTATGTATAGTATGCTGGACAATGTGATACTAAATTTATCCATGATTTACAGGAAATTTTTTATTTTAAACATTGAACGGGTTGATCATTTGAAGATAGCTACACTGCAAAAAAAAAAGCTGTTATTTTTACAGTATAATACTGGAAGCAGAGGCTTCTGTTTAAAACTGTAAAATGCACAGTAATAAACTGCAAAACTAGCTATTTTAGTTTATAACTGTAAAATTAGCAATTTTACAATTTATTACCATAAAATTAGCTGTATTATATTGTAAAAACAACAGTATAATACTGGAAACAAGTTCCAGTTTAAAATTGTAAAATGCAATAGCAATTTTACAGTTTATTACTGTAAAAATACTGTAAAATTAGCTGGATTATACTGTAAAAACAACATTCTTTTTTGCAGTGAAAAAAGAATCCGTGAAACTTAAATCCGTGAAAAGTTTAAGAATAAATAATTTTAGCTTCTTGTTCCCTACCTGTAATTAAATTTAGACATATTTATGATTTTACCTGCGATGTAGGATCATGTGATAATACCGAACTATCAGAAAATTTTATCAAATAAATCATTCCAATCTTCAAGGTTATGAAGAACGTTGTTTACAAGGTCTCACTTTTATCTTTCCTTTTTCTTTCTGCTTTTCCAGAGTTGATTTTGGGGTAGAACAATAAAAAAAAATCTTCTGTGCGAAAGCCTGTAATTCCGACTCCAAAGCTTCGCAATTTTTTTCTCGTTTCTGAGCAGACAATAGTGGAGAGACGAAAGAAAAAAAAAAGAATCGCTTCGCGAAAATAAAAGAGAGAAGGTAATTATATATCGCAGTCCCTGCTTTGATTTGCCGTGTTTTCGATCCGCATCTTTTGGTTGGTCGAAGTGCAATTGGTTTGGAAGTGGCCTCGACCTACAAACCGGTCCGACGGCTGCTTCGAATCACTCATCAGTGTGTGCGCATGCGTCAGCGGCGGTGGGGGAGTTAACTTTTTTTTTCACTGAGATCCGAGGGGTAATATCCTGCTGGGGTTCACGTTTTGGCTAATTATCGCGTTATTTGAGATTTTAATGCATTGAAAAAGCGTCTTTCCAATCTTTTTTTGTTTGTTCATTTTTCATATTAATTTCTTTTTCAATCCCTTTACATTAAAATAACTTACATTTAGGATAACTTTACAATATCTTTAACCCCTCTAGGTAAAGTGACGTATGAGATACGTCATACATTACATGCGTTATTATAGACTTAGATGTTCCGAAGTATCATCTGAAAAAGCTATCCTTTCCAACTTTTCAAATCATTTATTATCTTTATCTGTTTTTCATATTAAATTTCTTATTTCGTAGCTCACATTAAAATAACTGAGATGTTAGGATAACTTTACAATATCTTTAAACCCTTTAAGTAAAGTGACGTATGAAATACGTCATACATTACATGCGTTATTATAGACTTTGATGTTCCGAGGTATCATCTGAAAAAACGATCCTCTTCCAACTTTGCAAATCATTTATTTTATTTTTTCTTTTTTCATATTAATTTTCTTATTCAATCCCTTAAAACTAAAGTAACTTAAAGCTAGGATAACTTCACTGTATCTTTCACCTCTTGACGTAACATGAGGTCAGAGTGACGTCATTTATTGCATGCGTTATTGAAGACTTTGATGTTCCGAGTTGTCATTAATTTCAATCACCGTTTCCGAGCTGATGTTTCCGAAACTTCGCTTATTTCATGTGCTGTCCTAGACTGTTTGACCGATAGTCACAATGTCATTGATTTTTAAGATTGTATCCTTATTTTCTCAAAAATCAATAAATTCATCTCATTTGGACACAAGCAGTCTGCAAAATATGAACTGTTGTTTTTACAGTATAATACTGGCAGCCGAAGTTCCAATTTAAAGCTGTAAAATGCGCAGTAATTAACTGTAAAACTAGCAATTTTATAGTTTCTTACAGTAAAGTTACCAATTTTACAGTTTATTGCCATAAAATTTAGCTGTATTATACTTTAAAAAACAACAGCATAATATTAGCAGCAGAGATTTCAATTTGAAACTAAAATGCTCGGTAATAGACTGTTTAATCAGTAATTTTAGTTTATTACTGTAAAATTAGCAATTTTAGTTTATTACTGTAAAATTAGCAACTTTAGTTTACTTCTGTAAAAGTAGCAATTCTACAGTTTATTACTGTAAAATTAGCAATTTTTACTGTTTATTACTATAAAACTAGCTATATAATACTGTAAAAACAACATTCATTTTTTAGTGCATAAAATATGTTTTTTTTCAAGAGTTTAATTTAAAATACGATAAAAATTAATTTAAAATACGGTAAATATGTTAATATAGAGAGTTTAATTTAAAATACGATAAAAAATTAATTTAAAATATTGTACATATGTCCAAAAAAAGGAGTTTAATTTAAAATACGATAAAATTTACCAAATATTTCATTTACAGTGAAACCTTGATTTTACGTTTCCCAATTAACTGGATTTTAACAAAACGTAAGATGTGAGAAAACGTAAAATACGGGAAATACATAGAAAGCAACTACTGAATGAACCTGCTGAAGAAACGCAAAATGCGGAGAAAACGTAAACTCGGGGTTTCACTAGAATTTATACCGTTGACGTATTCGTATCAATGATTCAGTTGACAACAGTCTTGAACAAAAAGTATTATTTTAGCTCTGTATTGTTTCAAATGTACATTAAAAAAAATTTCGCTAGGAGAAACAAGGCGAAAAAATGATTACATGAGTATTAGCTCACTTTAAATAGTTATCTCATAATTAAGTTAAAATTTTCTACTCTAATTTTGAATGAACGTAACTGATGTAACCAAGGAGTAAATAAGAATATCTTGATTCATATGAAGTCGACATAAAGAATATAAGAGTCGAAATATATTACTCACTCTCGTCAATTAATGAATGAGTTATTAAAAATGTCAACTTTTAAAAACTCTACTAAACTGCACTAAAATTGGTTTCCTTGGGTAAAATATCCTGCTAAACCATCGACAAAACATCTGAGCCTCAAACCCCCTCCCCCTAAAATTTCGCATATGGCTGTCCATGTGACTCAATATGTACTCACAATATGCTTGAAAAAATTGAAATGTGATTACTGGTTATTTTTATAGTCAAAATGAAGTATATAGTAGTTAAATTGGAATAATTTCTCTCTCTCTCTCTCTGTGTTTTATTCTCTACTGTATAGTGTGAACTGAAGATACATTAAGGTACTATTACGTGCAACTATCTTTAAGCAACGTAATGCTCATAAACATTTAATTTGCTTTTTCTAGTAGAAATGAGAAAAGAAATATGTGCAAATAATGTTACACAGTTTTCATAATTTAGTAGCTAAACTGTTAAAGCTGTTATGTTTCAGGCAGAATTAAAGGAAGACTTAAACTGAAACTTAACTTATTTCTTTTAGAAAACTTTCATCCAAAATTTTTAAAATGTTTATCATGTTCCATCTCTATTGAACCCGTAACGTAGCTCCCAAAACTCACCTAAATACAACTTCTTTAAATTTTAAGTCTTTTCGTGAAATTCATTCTAGGCAGAATAAATAATGACGCTTCCGACTCTGAAGAAAAAAAAAAGTGTTTGAGTCTTCAATTTGTACTCGATATCATCTACTTTTTCCGTAAAGCCACTTCCATCCAGCAAAGTGTCGCTCTTAATATGCCCACGGAATAAATTAACTCTCCACGACCATTACAAGAGTATCTCGTGTATCGCTGACACGACCCTAAAGTGTTATTTATATTCCAGATCACGCTGCCTCTCCTAAACTCTCGCTCCTATTTCGCAACTCTTTCAAAGCATTGAAAATCCCGAGCCAAGTAATGGAGTTTTGGCGTGGCCACAGTAACCCTGGCTGTCTAATATTAAGGCTGGAAAGCCGAAGCCACGAATTGTGGCACACTCCACGCTGGCAATTAAAGAAGCATTAAGGGTCTGGGGACAAGAAACGGTAGCTGTAGTGCAGAAGTGATTCATAGCTACAGTGACAGATACCCGATGATCACCAGCTATCTACTCCCTGGCTCTTTTTCCCAGCCTTTATTGAGCAATACACGCATTAATAAAGAAACCCGGCAAGGTTGGGAGCTTGGGATTGCTTCAAGTTTTTTCACTTTCAGCCATTCAAAGTCTTGTTTTTTAAGTGCGGTTGGATTTTGGGTTTTGCATGGAAACTTTTTTTTGCATCAAATTTCTACGGATGAAGTTTATTTACAAAATTAAATGGTAATATTAAAATGAAACCGCAAGCAGTGTCATATTCATACCACCTCCAATTTACTTGAAAAAAATGTCTTTTCCAAAATTAAATGGTGGCATTAACATGACGCTGGTTTCAACATTCAAAGTAGTTTTTTTATTGCTACCACACTTAAATACTGTGTCTTCAAATAAATTTACTTCAATGCTGAGTATTGGTTGCCTTTCAACCTTTATTAAGCAGGCTGGATTTTCTTCAAATGTTTGCACTTTCAGCTATTTGGAGAATTGTTTTCTTTTAAATTATATATAATTCTTCATACATCATCTTGGAAATATTTTTTGCACTCAACTTTTGTGGATGTAGTTCAGTTAAAAAAAATAAATGGTGATATTAATATGACACGGCTTTTAAGATTATATTTCTTCATTGGTTTGCGAAACTAATACTTTTTTAAATTCAAAGCGTATTTAAAGAGAGAAAAATAATTGAAAGGAAAAGAGCAAAATAGTTACATAATAAATGTTTTAGTTGAATCCTTTAACAGAAAAATGAATTAGGCGAATTGGTTACTTTAAACAGTAGTGTTAGTGATTGTTATTGCATTGTTAATAATACAATGTTAAATTTGAAAGAAGCAAAACGTTTGTTTCTCTGGATCTGAACGTAATTTTAAAAAAGATGTGAATATACACTTAAGAAAGTAGGGGAAGACCGCCTATATTGGACCACTGCTTAAATTGGACCTCGGGCCTAAAATCTAGTACAGAGATCTATGCTACACTTTAACGGTAGATACATAAAGTTTTAGGAATAAAATCAATGTGTATGAAGTTTCATCAGTCTTCGAACTGCGTTGCGTGAGTTACGGCATGATTTATGTTGGAAACGTGTAAAATCTTATTTTTCGGACTTGTACTTAGTAAGATAGTACTAAAACTTGTGGGCTGAGGTAAACTACAGTTATAGCATGATAATCTGTGTTTAATAAGGATCACATCTATGTATTTACATGCTCGATTGTGATAATTTTTGACAGAGAAATAAGCTGAAGAATAAAAAATGGCATGTTTTCCTTTATTGGACCGAAAAAATTTTCCTATATTGGACCGGTGGTCCAATTTAAGAATATGATTTTAAGCAAGACTTTTTATTAATTGTAACATTAAATAAGTGACTCATCTGATTTAATAGCGTAGTTAAGATTATTTTAAGCATACTTTAACACCTATTCACGATATTCATTTTTTTATCAAGCATGTTTTCTAGAAGCTGCAAATTCTTGAAGTATTTTTTTTTTTCTCTTTTTCCATTAAGTTGCAGTTTCAGGTTGTTAAACATAGTTATTAATTTAAATAAAATTAGTGCTGGTTTACAGAGGAAAAAAATGAAATTCTTCGATTTGTTCGAAAAGATTTTAAAAAGAAGCAATTAATATGCTTCTAAAATGTTCAATATAGATGAAACCGGTCTTTTCACTGTCCAAAAGCCCCAAAATATATTGACGTATAAACGTAAACACTAGTTTGAAGCAATAATGTATTTTTAACGTGTTAGAAACACACTTGCTATTTGCTGCATGAGTGCAACAGAATTGCTAGACCCTCCCTCCCTCCCCATGCTTAATTTCAAAAGAATAGGCTCCATGTATGTGCTTATCGTAAAAGCACCCCATGGTGAGCAATATGCTTGTTCAAAAAAAGGTTGAATCACAAACGATAACTCACACAATTGATACAATATTTCATCAAAACCGTTAAACCAAGAGCATAGATGCAATAAACTTGGTAAACGAGAGCGATATAAAAATGCTTTATCCTTAAGCATATTACGCAAGATGTTCTTTTTTCAGCCTCTGTCTACATATTTTAATCGAGCGTGTGATACGTGGATGCAAGAACAATCAATGAGATTCATTACCCAATATCGAATAGAAGAGTTGTTTGGTAACTCTTATGGGTAAACCTCAATCAAGGCCATGTCAAATGCTGTGAGTTAATTCTAAAGAACACGAGTTCGGTCTGTTATTTGACATGTGTTTAGCGGCATTGACTTGGCTGGAGCACTGTTGTACACCATGTACAAGAACTAGCTACGACTTAATTTTGTTCAGGCTCTGCATAATCAGCGGATAGTTCTCATCAAAGCAGGATTGTCAACTTCAACTATGATTTTGTAAAGGCAAGGCTCACATATCAATTTACCTAAAAAATAGAAAGAACAAAAAGGAAGGCTATCTCAGCAATCATTCTAACGCCGTATGAAAGAAGCATAGAACAGAAAAAGTCACACAAGAATAAGCAAGAAACTGCATAAAACAATTGTTATTGCAATATTTATCGTAGAAATGAAGCGCAAAACATAATTAAATGCATAAAATGCCATCGGTGAGTGTATCAACACTGCCTAAATAAGACCGAAGCAAAAGAAATTCTATTGCAAATCCTGGAAAAAAGATATATAGTTCAAATATAAATTATTCTATGATTTCCTGGTACGGTCCAATTTAGGAAGCGCGTGGTTCAATATAGGCGCATATATTCCTAAATTGGACTTTTGCAACTTTTTGAAAGATAATTTTTTAAAAAATAATTTCCGTATTTTTAGAAAATATAAGCTCCTAGGGCGGTTCCTGATTAAATTTAGCTTACGATGACCTATTTGGTATTTTTGTTTTGCTACACATTGAGCGACACAGGCCTCCTGTTCTTAGGGGGTCCAATATAGGCGGTCTTCCCCTAAACTTGAAATTAATATACGGAGCAAACATTCCTGTTGCACGCTGCACCTAGGATGCAACTACAAAGATTTATGCTCCAAATATTCTGCTTTGCAACTCGAAAATGTGTACCATTGTTTATATAATTGGAAGTTTAAGTTAATATTTCACCATTAATTGGTAGGTAATTTTGAAGTTGCTCCAACTTGCTCTGCTGATCTTGCTTTAGTGAGCAGATTTGCCGCCTTGTAGCAAATGCTTTACATGTGACCCCAGTGTCTCCTGTGCTCACCTAGAGGTATATTTATACCCAGTGGTACACACGTGGGGAGGGGGCGCTCCGGGCTCCGGCCCCCCATGGCACCCTCTTTTCTCTTTTCTTTTTAAAATAATCCTATTTAAAACCAACATAAATAGACAAACGTTGATGGATTCTTGAGCAGTATGGAAGCATTGCTAGAAATGCTCTGTTGAGGGCAGTAAGTTGCGGTAAAATTGATGGAGACTTGAAATATGTCTGTGTCAAAGTTAAGAAAAGGTGTGTGAAGCTGAAAGACATCACAATAAAACGAAAGAGAATACATCGCTCATGGGGACAAATTGCTTAGTGCAGCATGGAGGAACAAAGTTAATGAATCAACAAAGGGTTAAACTTGGCAAACTCAAAAAGTTATTTTTGGAGGAAAAACGGAAGGAAGCTCGAAAAAAGAAGCAATTAAGACGCGTCAAAATTCTTATCGCAATGTAACAACGGACAACAAAAGAAAAATTTGTCTTTGAATCATTACATATCAGTCGACCAAAGGTCAGATCACAAAATGTGGTATTTTTCACAGCTTGCTTTAACTAATAACATTAAACTAGAGAGTCACAATCTCTCAATTGCCTTTAGAAAAATCCTCAATATTTGCTGCAAAAAGAGCAGCAAAGAACATCATCGCCAACATCTATACATCTTATGTATTATTTCTCTTGCCTGTTTTTCTATTACCACGAGATAGCTTATTTCTTCGTCAAATTCTATGATTCGCCCTCCCTTTAAAGCTTATCATACCGGCTATTGAAGAAAAACAGACCCTCTATCTATTTTTTTTTTAATTTCAAAAAACAAACTTTTTTTTTTTTGTTTTGTTTTTATTACACCATACTTTAATGACTAGCATCTGAGAAGTTTAACAATGCTCTAGAACAAAGCAACTCATTGGTTGAAAGAGTTAAAGAATAAATTTGAAGCACCCGTGGAAGCCAAGTGGTGTCAATGTCAAAAACAAAAGCTTGGAGAAAACTAGTAAAAATTGGTAGAAGAAGCTCTTATCTGTTTTGGGGCAAAATATGGTAATAGTGACGCTTGGCAAGCTCTGCTGCACAGTATGATTTTGAAAACTGATTGAATGCTATCTGGGCTTTTCAATGAAAGCCTACTGATGGATTGAACTTAGCACACACTTTAATCAAACGTTTAAATAATCCACTATCCCATTAGTACCTCACACTGCTTCCATTTGAACAAAACATTGCTTTCATATGGTTTTACTATTTTTATGGAAAAATATTTTTGCACGTAAAGAAAAAAGGTTCAAGGGAGCAATTTTTGTGTCTTAAGCAATATAACTAAAATTATTAACTCTAAAAATACCCATTGTGCACGTTATTTACTTCGTTATCTGTAAATCTCTACGGTTGTCTACTTTTTAGTTACTTTGTTTCCGTACTTGTTACATGTATCCATTGAAATTGAGAACTCAATTTTAATATTTATATTCTTTATGCAGAAAGAAAGATTCCAAAAAGGTATCATTTTGACCAAAAATTGTTTGCTTCTGTCAAGCAGAAACTTAGAATTTGCATACATTACACGATGCTAGTAGATGTATTAATCTTGCAGAACTAATATATGATCATTACCATTTCCTTTAGGGCTGCATTGGAAGCTTTCTCACACTTTTTTTTTCTTTAAAGTGACTGGTAGAAAATGCACGCTCTCACTTTTCATACCTGTTTCAACACTTAGAGAAGCTGGATGGTTGGCAGATTCTATGTTTCAAATTCCCAATCAAAAATTCATTTGCATAATGAACTACGTTCTCTCATTCTAGGGCATAACATTGCTTTGGTATATTTGTATTCCTAAAGTATCCATTGGCAATATACTTCTTCAGAAGTAACGATTTTAAATAGCCTCTCAAGACGTGTTAATCAGTATCAAATACTGCTTAATACCTTTTATGCCACTGAAAATTTCCCTATGGTAGATTTCCACTTGAGGAAGACGCTCTCGATGTAAAAATCACATTATTTTAAAAGTGGTATTTGCTGACTTGAGCTAAGAGGTAGCCTTCCACTTCGCACAGCAAATTATTTATGCGCATAAATTAATTTATTATATCAAGTAAATTATGCTCTCTGATACCTCCTGTGGCTCAGCGGTAGAAATTTGGCCTCGAAAGCTTGAGGTCGCGTGCTCGATTCCCGCTGATGCCCTGGGAGTTGTTTCCTCTCTTTGTGTTGTCAATCTTTCTCGTGCTGTCTTATATGTTAGTAAGGAAATTCAACCTCTCGAGGCAATGGCACCCCGAATTTTCATACTAATTACTAATTAACTACGTCACGACAACAAAAACAACAACAAATTATGGTTTCTTTCAACATCAAAATATGAGACAGGCTAACATTAAAATTACTTGTCATGAATGGTATTTAACTAAAAGTGAAAGTTCTCAATACTATAGCTACCACTCTGAGCAGGGGTGGCAAATAAGGGGGGCAAGAGGGGGCGGTTCCACCCCTAAGTATTTTTTGCAGAATGTTTAAAAAAATGGGCAAATTCAATTTGTGTTTAACACATTCCAATGATCACATGCAAAAGGAACTAAAAAAGCTTGTCAATTTTCCACAAAAATTGATAAAACTCATCCTTAAACATATTCTCAAGACGATTTCTAATAAGAGAGGAATCTGAAAAAAAAAAAAAAAAATGCTCTGAAACAAGTACAGCGGGACAGAAAGGATTTCAACTTTAGCTGTATGTGAAATAGCACAAGACACTGAAAATCGATGAAAAAAAACCTCTTCTCCTTGATTCTAAACATTGCAGATTAAAACTTGACTGAAAGCTAAAAACTAATTTTTAATTAAGACATTTTATGTGCTAACTAATTACAAAATAATTTTAAAGTTCGGTCATAAGAATTTCAATTGTTTTAATACCTCCATTTTTTCTTAATATTTTATCCAGTTTCAGATATCTTTCTTTTAACCAATATGTATTTTTTTCCATACTGAGGTGCTTCATATCTAACAAACTTGCCCCCTCAAACGAGATGTTGAAATGCCCCCCCCCCCCTTGACTCTGAGCTCATGTAACATACGTTCCACTGTATTAATTTTCTGATGTTTCTTTGATTTTCGACTGAACATTGTTTAGTTACCATCAGTTCTTCCACCAAGAAAAGGTAGACTGGCTAATTTCGAAATGTTTTACGTGTAGGTTTCTAAAAAAAATGTCGCTAACAGCAACAATCCATATACGATCGATGAACTGAAAAATAACATCCCTTATGCAATGTCGGATATTACTTATACCGCACTTCGCCAAGTGCTCACTAATTTGGCAATAACTACATGAAAATAGCATAAAAAATAGAAGGAACAGTAGAAAAAAATAAATATTGAAATCGTACATTTTGTGCAATGCCCTTAAACTGTTTCTTTTTTTCCCCCTCCTCACTCAGCTGTTTGGGAAACATGTTCAAATATAACTGTTCAGAATGGCAAAAAACTTCTCTGAATTTTCATCATTCATAATTCAACACAGAAAGAGCAGTGCTCGAATTTCAAACGCGAGCTATAAAATATTAAAGCCAAACGTACTTAATTATGAACAAAGCTGATATGAGTTGCTGGGTATTAACATAAAAGTAACGCCACTGAAGCATGCATTTGACGCAGCTCTGCAAACTAAGGGATGTGTTACCATGAAATTATTATGTTCAGTTTTTCAAAACTAATTTTTTGATGTTTTTTGTCTTTGCTAATAAGTAAGTACTTGAGCAATCATTTATTTACAACGATTTTTTTCTGATTACTTCTAATGCTTGTTTTTTTTTTTTTTTTTTTCCCTAAAAGAGTGAGATATAATCAGTTAACATTAGCGACAATTCAAAAGTTAGTTCAATTTTCCATTTTTCACTAATGAGATTATTTTTTATCCTGAGAAATATTACTTTTTTTTACGTTGCTTATTACTCTTGTATATAAAACTGAAAACATGTTGAAGAATTTTTCTGTTTTTCAATCTACATTAAGTGTTTCTTATAGATTTCAGGATCTGTATACAGTATATTTTTGTTCCTTTCACTCTCTTGTTGCCATCTTTTTGCAGTTATTTTGCCGACAATGTTTTTTGAAGCATTTATGTATACCTGTTTGGTAGGTAGCGAGTCACGTAATCAATTTTTCTCTTTGTGATTGTAGAGAGTGAGTTACGTAATCGATTCTTCCTTTAGGGATTGTAGAGAGTGAGTCACGTGATTCCTTTTTCGTTTTGTAATTGATAGACAGTGATGAATTGTCATGCGTAGTACTCAATCCCTTCTCACTCAGGTACGGTAGATACGGTAAGTTTGAACAACGATTCTTTTATACCAAACTTAAGAATTTCTTTTCCAAATTTACTTTAATGAATTCACTTAGAGAGTTTTTCTTTTTCATTTTTCCTGTTAAATAATAAAGACTTTTTTTTATACAGTCGAACCTGCTCATAAAGAAGTCGCACATAGCAAACTTATGATTAATAGCGTAATAGCTTCAATGATTCTTCAAGTTTTGCTGTACATTATTTAACTTCTTATTACAAAATTGCGGCTGTAACAAAACATCTTTCCCCCTTTGATTTCGCTGCAAACGGGTGCTACTGTCTTACTATGTTATACTGTATCTGCTACTTTTTATTATAACAATTCCACATATTTCTAACTGCGTAGATAATTTATTTTTTGATGATTGCTTTACGCATGATAGTATTACGTTCAAAACCTGAAACTACACTGTAAAAAATGAATGTTTTTACAGTATAATACAGCTAATTTTACAGTAATAAACTGTAAAATTTTCGAATTTAACTGTAATAAACTGTAAAATTGCTAATTTTACAGTACTGAGCTGTAACACTGCTGATTTTACAGTACTAAACTGTAAAAGTTTATTATCGTGCATTTTACAGTTTCAAACTGGAACCTCTGCTGCCCAGTATCATACTGTTGTTTTTACAGTATAATACAGCTAAATTTCACGGTAATAAACTGTAAAATTACTAACTTTACTGTAAGAAACTGTAAAATTGCTAGTTTTACAGTTTAGTTACTGTGCATCTTACTGTTTTAAATTTGAACCTCGGCTGCCAGTACTTATACTGTGAAAACAACAGTTCGTTTTTTGTAGTGAAGTACATAAAAAAAACAATAGCGAACGAAAGAGTTTTCGTGCTAACACACCACAAAGACTTGCGCGATGTAGTCTTGTGGCAGAGTCGACACTGTTCATTTTAATTTCCAGCAGCTAATCTCTGGTAAATCGACGCAAGATTGGGTTATGATCAGTCATCTTCCTCCGCAATTGATTTAAGCGCTGTCTTTGCCGCTAATTCTAATGTGTTGCTATTGAACCTTTCGCTGTTTACCATCCAATGATGAATGCTCGCGCCGTCCATGCCAAAGAAAGCCTTCAGTTGACACAACACATGACGTATGGTCTGTTAACCTAAACTCTTATCGTAGTAATTGCCAACAGTGACAATTGGCGCGGGCCTTAGCGGTGAAAACGTTTTATGATTGATGTAATGAATGTACAGCTTATATAAAACGAAGGTGATTTACACCGCCCCCTCGCAGTTATTGCTTTTACATTATTGTCTTTTTTTTTTTATCCGGAGGTGGTTTTGTTTTCTTCCATGCTAGAAGAAAAATGGAACCACAGCTCTTAAGATGAACGAGGTTTAAGTTGCCGGTCTTTTGGTAAAGACAGGCGCCGATATTAAATTGTTCTCGTTTCGGGAAGATAATTGATTTACAAGTTTATCAAGGAGCAATAGCTACTTCCTTTGTCTATTGTTGCGCTTTTTCTTATGCTGATGTATATTTTTATGGGTTGGTATAATTGCCTGATGGTTGATACAGCTACTGGTTCTTTCACTTTAAAGAAAGGAAACGCTGTTTTAGTTCACCGATTGAGCTCATTAATGAGTTGTGATAATGCATATTAAGCTGTCTCTTCATTTAATGCCTTATCAATTTATCAGCACCTTATATCTCAGAAGAAATTGATGACAGTATATTTTTTCTTCTGAATAATTTTTGGTTCTTACCTAGGCAAGCAAGAAAAAATCCTTTTATTCTTGATTTTTTTTCCCCCTCTGTGTGTGTGTGTGTGTGTGGTGGGGGTGGGGTTTACAATGCTGTTGAAACGCTGTGTTGGATTATTTAAAGTAAAAGGCCATTGCAGTTTCTCAGCCCCATTTGTTATTAATGTATTATTTTAACAGGAAAATTATAAATATAAGAAATATTTAAATATTTATACCATTTAATGGCTATAAAACGACATTGTGAATCACGTGTAAAATATAAATAAATAACAAAATTCTACCTCTTCTGTCACGTTTCCGAGCTTCCTATAAGCTCTAACATATTATATTTTTCATTTTTTTAAGAACTCTATTTGTTATAACTAATTTAAAAGTGTTTAAAATTAATTCATTATATGTAAAGGGGAAAGTATGATGAACAATTACGTACTCCAAAAGACAAAAACAAAGATATTACTTAGCAGCTACACAAGTTATGAACTAAATACTGCTAATTGGTCATCCATGACGCCATTTAAGGATGGCTCTTTTATTCATTTTAAGTTTTTATACGTGTTTTGGAAGAAATAAGTATCTAATTTCACACTGCAAAAAATAAACTGTTGTTTTTACAGTATTACTAGCAGCAGAGGTCGCAGTTTTAAACTGTAAAATGCACAGTAATAAACTGTACAATTAGCAGTAATATATATATCGTCGCCACCATGCTAAAATAACGAATGTGAAAAATCGCGTTTTTCAAGTTCGAATTTAACAAATAATTAAAATTAAAATGATGCCTTCGAACAATATTTTTACACTTAAAGACATCTATAAGAGTTTAAAAATTTAAAATAACCAAACACGTCAGGTGGGAAAAAGTTATATGCAATATTTTGGCTCACCTGAAAAGTGCCAATTTTCACATTCATAAGTTTAGCATGGTGGCGACGATATATTCCTGCTAATTTTAGTTTATTACTGTACATTTTGCTGTTTGGAACCTCTGCTCTCAGTATTATACAGTAAAAACAATATTTTTTTTTGCAGTGTATTTACGGAAGTGTGCTGTATTTTTTACTGTTTTAACCCAGCTGTCTATATTTAAACATCAACTTGACTGGCTAATTTTTAGTTTCTTTCTCTCTTGGGTGTGAAAAAAAACTCCTAAAAACTCCTACTCCTCGGTGTAGATATAAAAAGGATGGGCAGGCACGACGAATATTTAAATTCTGAAATACATTTTCGAGCATCTCTTTCTAAAGCAAAGAGGTCTGACTAATTGCAAAAATATGCTGACTTTTAATACGGCAACAAATCTCGCACAGACTGAGTAGTATTTTGCTTTAATAAATCTTTTTTTTTTTTTTTTTTTTTGGCCTGAAGGGCTTTTTTTTCCCCGATTCAACTTTTTTTACTTCTCGCTCTCATAATATCGGCCATATGGCTGGCCTGAAAATGATTGAGCTACGCGAATGGTTGAGACAGGTACTCCGAAAGATTAAACCGCGAACCGAGGGGGTTTGATAAAAAGGCGGGTTTTTGCCACCCACCCCTCCTCTACCCTTCAATGTCATAGATTGAACATCGCAATTTCCGATATTCGCATCATTTACATAATCGTTTGCGTACTGAGTTTTTAATTAAATGGTAATAAGTCTAGATGAGTATGATGATTGTGGAGAGAGATTCATTATGTAGCTTTTCTGCTTGGTTAATAGAATTTTCTCTTTGCAGTTAGGGGGATAATAGTATTAGTAGTAACTATTAGGATTAACTTATTTTACCCTTCTTTTTAGAGATACGAGCCTAAGAATTTAGATGCTATATAGTTATTATATTCTGAAATTAATTTTGTGATGAATTGAAATTTCGTAAAACTAAGTGCAGTTCGTGAATTTTCTCTTTTTCTTAATTTGTTAACAAGAGTGGAATACTTTTTTATTTCCGGGTTTACCGGCAGATGAAGTAATATTACTTCTATGAAAAAATTATGCTAACTAAATTGTAAAAAGATAGTGTTTTCACTGTTTTCATTGCTTTCGTAAATTGAAGGACCAGGGGGGAAAAAGATGAAAGTCACTTTTTCGTCAATTTTGAGATATTAGAGCTATCTAGGAGCTATGATGGACTAGTATCATCTGGTAGAACAACAAGGGGAAAAAAGATGAGAAGTGTCCGAAATATGCATGAAAACTCGAAAAACTACATAAGGAGCTACGAGAAATCAAACTTTGTTCTTCGTTTTTCTCGAAATCGCTTTTTGGTCACTTTCATCTTTTTTCCCCCTGACCCTTCAATTGTAAACGAAGATCCCTTTGTATCTTCTCTGTTTTTTTTACTATATGTTCAGATATTTGAATATCAGTTTGAGGAATTAAATAAATAAATGCCTTTGTGCTTGAAAGTAAAAGCAAAAATGCAGCGCTGAAAGACACAGATGCGGAGGAGTATTGCAGACACGTGTTTCGGCGTTATAAGGAACGCCTTGTAAATTCCTGCGCATGTGTGCCTTTCAACGGTGTATTTTTGCTTTTATCAGTTTGAGGATTTTCCTACTTATGAGGAACAGTATTTTTGAACAATGTGACTCGAACTTTTTTTTTCTTGTAAATATTTTCAATATTAAATTAAATACATTTCCGTCTTTCATTGTCTAAAAGACTTCAACTTCCTGCTGGACAGACATTTTTCATGTGACCGACCACGACTGTCCATGTACATTAAAAAATTATTCATTTTCTTATTTGGCAAGTGTTTTGAGAGTTCCCGGAGAGAGAAAAAATATCTAATATTGATCAATTCAATTCCGTATCAAGCAGTTTTCTGCCGTTGTAATTTAAAAGGCTGTAAATCCAAATTTTGCTTCAATTCATTTTTACAATTGTTTTTCTTCCAAAGATATAGTCATTAAAAAATTTAAAATTTTGTTTCTTCAGGGCGCTACTTATTCGCTAAAACATTTTTTTAAAAAATATCATAGCTTTCATTTCTGTTAAAAATTTCTGTATTCTAGTTTTTCTCAGCATTTTTTACCCTTGGAGATATGGGTTTATTTCTTATGACCGCAGATTTCTTCCGTACATAAGTATAAACACATGCAAATAAAAACATTTCTCTCTATACTTTTAAATGGTCTTCATTAGTATGCTGAAAGTGTAGTTAAAAAGCAAAACACTCTAAACTTATTTGTAAATGGTAGTTTTTGTTAAAATACTCGCCATAAAATATTGTATTGATTAGGCAAAAAAAAAAAAAAAAAAACTTGTTTATTGAAAATCAATATCTAAGTTATATTTGTATTTCAACTCAAAAGAAAAGTTATTAATTTACAATATGCGGGTAAATGACAGTCTTCAATATACTCGCTTAAATTTACTATTATTATTATCGTGGACGCCGGTTTATTGAATCAGTGGTTAGTTGAATCAGCCACTTTATTGAATCAAATGTCCAAAAACGGAGCAATATCCAGATTTATTGAATCAGTTGTTTTATTAAATCATAACTGTTCAGAACAAACGGATTCGTATAAGTGGTGGCCACTGTGTTGTTATTATTATTATTGTTACTGTATATATTCTAAGAATGAAGTAATAGTTTTAATACAGTGATGTAACGCAATTATCTCAAGTATTGAATTTCGCATAATGAGCTCCTGATTACAGCCTTCTGTCAACAGTCCCTCCGAAGAATACTTGAAATTTCTGCGACATGAGACTAAAGAATATGTTTACATGAATTTCCTTCCTCTAAACATAATGGCAAAACGATGATAAACACATTCATTCGAAAGTGTTTGATCTTCGAGTTGATTCAAAAACATTTGTAAGATATAAGACGTATATCGGCAATTTGACTGTCATTTAAGTGGATCCGTTTGTTTCTCGAAACTTTATACAACTGGCAAGCAAATATTTTTTCCACTATCATTATTTTACGCTTAATTCCTATGCTGGAAAGGGAAGAAGAGAGGCTAGGGAAGAAGAGCGGCATTTTTTTAGCAGTTAGTATTGATCTATGTCGCTTAAAATCGTTATTTCTGGGCTCGCTACAAACAAAACGGTAAATACAGAAAGAAAGCAGAATTTTTCCGTTGGAAATGTTTCTTTAAACTTGCTTCGAAATCCTGAACAGCGGAGATTCTGTTTTTGTAACTGATTTAAGGTGAATTTAATTCAGCAAGAAAATGTTGCTATCTATGTTTTTCACTTGCTGAAAGTTAAAAGTAATGTGAGCAAGAAAATCATCTTTTAGTCTGGGGAAAAACCTAAGGCAAACTGTTTCTTGCTAAACGTTGATACATTTGATTAATTTCTATCTTTTAAACGTTACGGATCAGAGGTTTGCTCGTAAAACTTTAAATTATAATAAAAGTATTTTTATTAAATTGACAAAAGCATCAATATTCGGCACAGCCGGCTGTTTAAGTGCCTTGTTTGAGCTTGACAAGGACCGTTTATGATAGTGAAATGATACTACCATTCCTTTAACCCACACTGTAAAAAAAAGTGTGTTAGGTTTCTATTCTTAATGGGTGTAACGTTACACAACTTCTGGAGTAAGCTGTTCCAATTTTAAGAAAAATCTAAGTGTTGGAAGAAAGTTTGGCGCAGCCTGGGGTAAAGCCCTATCAAGCGTTAAAATGACTGGAGTAGGATTCAAAGCACATGGGTGAATTCAATCATCAGTGCAGAGCTCTTAAAGTCTTATGAACGCTACTAAAATGTATGGTCAAATGAGCTTGCTTTGTTCTGGACGTGGTTCGGGGTTCAATCCTATCGTGTGTCATTAAAAAGTGGGAAAGCATGATCCTGATAATCATTAAATAGTCGAACAATTGAAAGTATTCTTCCAGCTTGATGAATGCTCTTTTTTCTTTTGACAGAGAATTCTGGTGCAACCTTACACAAAAAAATGGTGAAATATTACACAATAGTTACATTCATGCTAATCTTACGCCAGATATGTCGGTCAGCTATCGGTTATGTTCTTATGTTTAGATGTATCAATTATTCCACAGCAGTGGAGGCAGCACTGCTGCCACCGTATTTCTGTAGCAAGGCTACACTTTTTTTTTACAGTGCCACAATTATCTAGCTTTCAACCAATTTCAAAGTAGACTCATCCGAGGACGAACGCAAACAATCCTGTGGTGTACTATAACCATTGTTTTTTTCCCCGCACTGATAGAAATAGCACTACCTATGTTGCTATGAGTAACTTATTAAAGTTCTCAAAAATGTAATTGTTCGCAAGTTTTATTCTTATATTTATTTATCAGTTAAATGCTTATTCATTAATATGTAAATAAGTTTTAAAACAATGGTATACATAAATAGATACATAAACATGAGAAAAGCTAAGATATTGTTCGTCGAATTGAAAAATGTATATTCTGTCGAAAATAATCGTAGAATACGTTGGCATTTACATAGCAGTGATCGAAAATTCAATCTTCTTCAAAGTTCTTTTATCCGCGCCTTAACTATGCCGTGGGCTTATAGTAATGGAATCGGGAAAAAATTCTCTCTCTTCAAGTCTTCTTTTCCCGTCGAGCAAGAAAAGATCCTGGTAAAAGAAAGAGCGGGTAAAAATAAAGACAGGAACAACAAGAGAAGCAGAAAGCCGAGGAGGGGTGGGCTAAGAGTTGGTTGAATCTTCGATGAAAGCTCGATTGCATCCAGTAATCCGAAGTAAGGCCTCTTTTGCAAGGCCCGGGATCAGGGGAAAGGATTTTCTGAAATTCACGCTACACCACCTGAGGTCCCAGATTGGGAGGGGGAGTGTCGGGGCTTTATTTTTTGAGTCCGCCTTGTTACAGGGAAGGGGGCCGCCCATAAAATTACACGAATGGTCACAAGTAATAAATTTGAGTGTCGTGTTTCTCCATTAAGGAGTTTAAAGAGGAAGAGTGACAGAATTCAAAGAGTTGTATCTGTGAATATTCTTCATGAGAAAGGATGATATTTCATCTCAGTAGTATTATATACACTGCAAAAAATTAACTGTTGCTTTTACAGTATAATACTGGCAGCCGATTCCAATTTAAAACTATAAAATGCCGAGTAATAAACTGTAAAACCAGCATTTTTACAGTTTCTTACGGTAAAGTTAGCATTTTTACAGTTTCTTACGGTAAAGTTAGCATTTTTACAGTTTATTGCCGTAAAATTTAACTATATCATACTGTGAAAACAACAATATAATACTGACAGCAGAGGTTCTATATTTAAAATGTAAAATGCACGGTAATAAACTAAAATTAGCAATTTTACAGTTTAGTACTGTAAAATGAGCAACGTGACAGTTTATTATTGTAAAATTATCAGTTTTTAATGTTTATTATTATAAAATTAGCTGTACTATACTGTTAAAACAATATTCATTTTTTGCAGTGTATACTTATAAAAGCAAAAACTTCATAACTCTTAGTGGAGGAACCTCCTCATCATTTATTGCTTTCCTAAAATCAATTTGTTTGTCTTGAAGTGACTTTTGAAGTGACCATTTTTTGAGTTTTGATAGAGTCCTTCTAGCAGAGCAGCATGCTCGTAATTGGGGGTCAGAAAGTATGAGCTGGACCCTCCCGCTCTTTGGAGAACTAATGGTTTCACATATAAGCCTTTTATAAATTTCTGCTGTTATTGAATGTGCTCAAAATGTCTAGTTTTAAAATAGTGCGTTTAAATATAACTTGAAAAATAAATGCATAAAAAAACATAAATATGCGTCAAATCATGTAATTTTAGTTCCTTAAGAAATTTCCTTGAAATGAAATTAATTTAATTACAGTGTTAATTTACAGCTTTATAAGAAGTAAATTATTTCAGGCAGTTTAAACAGAGTCAAACAGAAAGACTCCTTTATAAATCATGTGCTTATGAACATGCTTTATGCAGTAAACAAAACTCAATGTATTTGATAGAGTTTCAGACGGAGTGTAACGTTAAGAATTGAAAAAACATGTACATTATTACTCATGTGATTTTTAAAAAAGGGAAAGAATTTGAGTATGTAATATGAGTAACCCACTTCTGGGTTTATATAAATTTAGAACAATGTTATTTTGCGTCTTAGTCTTTAATTTAACTTTTAATCTAATTGATTCTTTTTGGTTACAACAAATTTATGTTTTGATTTGAAATTGCAGATGGATGCATTTTCAGAACTTTCATTGGATTATACATTACCTAGAACCTCTTCTAAACTTTGGTAAGTACTTTAATTTTAGTATTACCGTGTTTATTTACACTTTTCTTTAGATGTAAATATAGTGTAAATTTTTTTTTCGGATGTCAGCTCCCCCCCCCCCCGCCGAAATTGACAAAATTAGAATGCTTTTAAAACACTAGAGAAGTAAAGGAAATTGAAATCAAGCATGACACTACTAGTTTGTCTATTCAATTGTTTATGTTGGATTTTATTGGATAAACAGGAATGTGAACTTGGTTATAATATTAAAATATTCTTAGCAGTGAGAGGAAGTAATTTAAATCAAAATATGGTGTTTCACAGATTTGATAGCATTTTTTTTGGGGGGGGGGGGGGACATTCATTCAAAAATGTGTTCTACGTTTGTTAAAAAGCTCGAAATATTTATGATATTTTATTCAAATAAATAAGCAAAACTGCCCCTCCTTCTCCCAGGTGGAAAAAAAAGAGCAACTACTTGTGCATTTTTTGAATCGTCAGTGCCTTTTTCTCATCTGAAAAAATGCCAAGCATGCGTGTCTCTGTACACATTATATGGACATCCTTTCTCTCCAGAAGTGTCGGTGACGGCAACAATGTCTCGAGTTCAATTGCTTTTTCCCTTCTCAAAAAATGCCCAACGCGCTTAAAAATAGTTTTCACTTAAAAAAAAACCTCAAGCAGTCAATTTTGCTCCTGATGAGAAATTCATTTTTTAAGTTTTCACTTCAAAAAAAAAAAAAAAAAAATCTGCCTGTGTTTGTCTAAACATCCCCCTCCCCCTCCAAGAGGATATTCTGGTTCAGCTGCTGAGATCCTGGTATTTTGCTTGAAGCAAAAAAGCATCACAGTCCAGTCGGTCACACGAACCGATTGTTGTCTTGGTAGTTTCTCTTCGAAGGAATAAGATCTGAATCCTCAACAATTCTCTCTCGACTCGCAGGGTGGTCCCGAGTTAAACACGTGAGAAGAAAAGATTTGCATCACGCATTCCCATCAATCCATAGCCCATGGCGCCTTTCAGAATTCCGTGGGATGAGTGGGTCAACAGACTATTGAAGTTTGAATGAAAATAATGATGTCGAAAACGCTTTAGAAGAGTTTTTGAAAATCGATTTTTTTTTTAATGTGAGGAAAACAGTGACAAGCTTCATGTATCCACCAACAACTTTTGATTTATAATTGAAGTGAAAAACCAACGTAAATAAAGCACAAATTAGGAAGAAAATACAGAAAATAGCTATTTCAAGGCTGCAATACATCGCTGATTGTCGGTTGTCGTCTCCTGTCGTGAGTTCATCCGTCATCCGTACTGACCCATTTGGTATATACACCGGTGTCCACGTGTCTCACGCTCAGTTCCCAAACAGCTTTCATGATGTGTGCGGAATTTTTTGCACTGATGAAGAGGCTCCATTGTAGCCTTGAAATAGCTATTTGGTGTACTTTCTGCCTAATTTGTGCTTTATTGACGTTGGTTTCTAACTTCAATTATATTTTAGCACAAAGCTTATTTGATCATTTTTCATTTAACTTTTGATTTAATTATCAATCCGTAATTTCTAGTGCTCAACAAAAAGCTCTGAAGTTTTAAGATTGTTCATTCAATTCTGGTGAGCATGAGTGAGCTCTAAAAGGTTAATTCATGAATGGTTAAAACATTCTAGAAGGATTTTTGAAAATATTTTTATATGAAACTTTCTTTAAATGTGAAAAAAAGTTTGAATATCTTTGTGTATCCATCAACAGCTGCTAATTTTGATGATCAGTCAATAATTTCTGATAATCAATAAAAAGATCTAAAATTTTAAAACTATTCATTCAAATGTGGTGCACATGAGCTAGCTTTAAAATACTTGATCCAGTGTAGTCTTATTTTCCTTCGATGAAACTGCTCAAACATTCGCCAATTTGATACTGCTGCAACCTGATTTAGTTGTTCATTTACTCATTAGTAATGTGTAAAATTTTAAAACGATTCAGATAGGCTATGTCGTTAACAAACCAAGCTGTTAAATATAAATTATTTTTCAATATTCTGATGTTTATCGAAAGCCTGCAAACTTCAGCGATTAGTCTTTTTTTTTCTTGCGCACCCGCGCGTGTTAAATAGCTTCTGCAGTAAATTCATTTAGGAGAAACTTTTAAAACTACTTTTTTTTTAATATAAATTACGAGCTGTTTATTCACTACGCCTAACTTGAACTGCCTTTATTGGCTCATCTTCTTCTACTCGTATATAATAAAATTAGGGAGTATTTGTTAATGCCTAATTTTATGAGATAACTTTGAGCCAGAAATTTAATTCCTTGAACCTACCAAAATAAGCGGTTTTTCTTGGCATCAGGTTTTCTTGGGGGGTTCGAATGAAAAAAGTACTTAAGCTCAGTGAATGAACACCTTATAACTAATGGACACTAAAAAAATTTCTAGTTCTTTCATTTTAAGAATTAAATACCTACTGCAGTAAGTTCATCTGGGAAAAGCTTTTGAAACTATATATTTTTTAAATTATAAATTACGAGCTGTTTTTACTGAGCCTAACTGGAACTGCATTCAATGGATCATCTTCTTCTACTCGTATATAATAAAATTCGGGAGCATTTGTTAATTCCTACTTTTATAAAATAATTTTTATCCAAAAATTTTTTCACATAGGAAATTTCAAAATTTTAGAGAGCTCTTTGAGGATGTCCCATACTAAAAATTTTGAACTCTGACCCTTTATATAGATACATACATATAAGTATTTTTTTTTCCTTTCATCATGATAATGTTCTTGAGGCCAAGCAATCATTCTTCAAACAAAACAGCGTAGTCAACGAACTGAATTTACAGAATCGCAATTAAAAAACCATTAGAGAACCAACCCCGCAAATTAAGATTGCTGTAATTGCATAGCTATCGCTCTAAGGCTTTATAAGAGTTCAAACAGTAATCACACACACACATTTGTTCTGTTGCAAAGAAAGAAACAGCTGTCTACAGATCCGTCCGATATACTGAATTATACACTGTTTTAAATATTTACTTCACGTGATCGATAATTTCTCTTTGTAACTTAGTATTACAGCTTATGGTTAATGCTTACCGACAGTTTTCAATTTATTTTCGTTTGAACAAATAAACAATGAAATACCTTCTCTTCATTGTTTAACCCTTTAGTGAGATATTTTTATGTATTAGTGTGTTAAAAAGTTTTTAAATAAGGTTTGCTAATGAAAAAAAAAAATTATTTATTGTGAAATTTTAATCTCCCTTTCTTAGCCCTTTTCTTCGTTTTTAAAATAATGTGAAATATAAATACACTATAAAAAAATAAACTGTTGTTTTAAAAGTATAATAGTCACAGCAGAGGTTCCAGTTTAAAACTGTTAAACGCTCAGTAATAAGCTGTAAAATTAGAATAGTTAAATTAGCAATTAAATTAAGATTAATTAGCAATTTTAATTTTCAAATAGCAATTTTGGTTTATTACTGTGCATTTTACAGTTTTAAACAGGAACCATGGCTGTCAGTATTGTACTGTAAAAATAAGTTTATTTTTTGAAGTGTAATACTACATAGTATGTATATAATTTTTAACATTTAACTAATCAAAATACAGTTTCATATAGCAATTTTTTGCATGAGTAAAATGTTTTTATTTTGAACACTGACGCGCTTTCTTTATCATTTAATTTTGATAGGTCCTTATTGATTATATTTCTACCAGTTTAACACTTCACTGTAACGTTTCATGACCTAATTTCAAAATTATGCCATTGAATTTACAATAACACTTAAAGTAGGTCATGAAATGTTGAAAGGGTATTTGAAGCTCTTCATCACCCCTTTCAATATTGTATGACCTACTTCGAGGAAATTCTATGAAATTTCAATTAATAACCCCAATTGTACGCTTCAGTAAAATCAAACCAACAATTCAAATTCCCATAAAAATTGAATGCACGTGTGCAGGGAGGTTTTTGTTTTTTTTTCTTTGTAGTTCAAAAGCATATGTATTCAACTTCAATCGTTGAACATTTGTGTCGAAATTTTTGTTATAAATTGTTGAAAAGGTGTAATTGAAATTAGCTGTTTTACTAAATAGTAAATTCTACACTGCAAAAATTAACTTTTTTTTTACACTGTAACACTGGAAGCAGAGATTCCAGTTTGAAACTGTAAAATGAACAATAATAAACTGCAAAATTAGCAATTTTAGTTTATTACTGCAAAATTAGCAATTTTACAGTTTATTACTGAAAAAAATTCCGTTTTTCGCAGTTTGTTACCGTAAAATTAGCTGCATTATACTATAAAAACAACATTTATTTTTGCAGTGTTCGTATAATTTGACAATTTGATAATTTCCAACTGCACGCTGATTTTTTGCTTTTTCATACGAGCAAAGCAAAGCGTACCTATGTAAAAACTCATCAATCTCGAAGTACGTTATAAACTTGATAAAGTAATGATTCTGAGTCTTCTACTTAGTATGGTTGCTTAAAAGACTGATTAGCTTAAAGTTAGTGAATCTGAAATTTGTCAGTGATTAAAATTAATTGCCGTCTTTGAAAAACAGCACGAGTTTAATTTACCGAGATACGTGAATTTAAAAAATGAGGCGACTTTCTGCAATAAATCCCCGAAACTTCAGGTTAATTCTTAATGTTCACTGACGTGAGCGACCCCCAACCCTTTAATTGAGTGTGGGCTGTTAACTATATTATAACTTGTAAAAAACATAATAGCGTTTAAGAATATTTTTTCCTATGAGATGTCTTTTTTTTCCGCTTAATGTCATTGTTTTTCTTACGTATTTTAAGAACGGTTTTTTTTTATCTCTTCCCCCATTTATTCAACCAAAAAATGCGATGTTCACTGCCGCATTAGTAAGCAAAAACTAAGGTAAGCTTGTGTATAGAAGTTAAGCTTCTTCAGTGACTCTCCGCGATGAAAGCTGGGTATTTTTTCCTTCTATCTCTCCTCGATCTTTCATTATTATTTTGTTTTTCTCTAGTTACTTTTTATCTTATTTATATTTTGTTTCTTTCGGGAGGATGATTTTTCTTTTTCCCCCTCCTCCGAAAAATTGTCCCTTTTTATTTTTTTTTCTCCTGTGTGTGTCCGCTTTCTTTGGTGGTTCGCTCTTTTTCAACTCTTCCTTTTCCTTCGCTTTTTTTCTCTTCTCCTTTTTCTCCGCTTTTCTTTTGTGGTTCGTCGGCGCATCACCGGCCATCTTGAATGACAAGCGCGTGTCTTTAACCACATGAGAAATGAACTGGAAGTGAAAAACAGGAGTTAAATGTGCCGAAGAAGAACAGGAGCGCCGAGAAGGGGGCTTGAAAACGGATGAAAAACCCTAAGCTGCTGAGAGAAGAAAAAAAGGAGGGCATAAAAATTCCAGGGTTGAGAAGGAGTAACCATGCTAATTACCGTCAAAAAACTTTCTACTTTCAAGCGGGGAAAGTTAGCTAGAATAAAATATCTAACCTGATCAACTGAACTTGTTTTGGGTAACTAAAGCAATTAAGGGATTATAAATACTGGTGGGCCCTTTTGCTTTGCTTCCATTAATCAATCGGTTTATGTAGTGAAAATTTCTATGTTAGGGTGGAAAGTTAAGTGATTTAAATGAAGTTAAGATTAAAATCAAAGTTGGTGGCTAGTATTAGGGTCTGATTTACCACTAGGGCATCGGAAGCCATTCCTATAGGGGGCTCTTATCTTGAAGGACATAGAAAACTATATGCCATTGTGAAAATTATTAAATAAATATGACCTTCATTTATAAATTATGATGTTTAAAATCAAAAACGGTAGAAAAAGTGTTTATCAATGTTTATTATGACATAAACATATTTTTTTGCTATTCGGTATTTTTTTTTTTTTTTTTAGTAGTCTACAACCTCAAAGCAACCTAGACTATTGCATATGCTATGATGAAAAAGCTATGCAGTTGTCAGTCTACAGTACTTTTTTTTTCTTCAATGAATAACCCTAAAGATATGTCTGGTCTACTGTTACAAATTTTTTAAATCAGGACCTGGACAGAATAGAAAGTACATCCGTACATGCACTCGTATCATACTATTAAATCTTATTAGTTTTAACTGTACACCATTAAGGACAATTGCATACTTCAGTACTTTTAAATTTTTTTGATAAAATTTGAAACCAGAAATTGTTCTAATTGGCTGACAGGAAATTAGGAGATGGTTTCCGTGGATTTCAAGTTTTGAAAAAAAAGTTGGTAGTGTGCTAACAATAAAGGAAGAAACTAACAATGTTTTATAACTTGACTTGATTGCTCCCGGATTTAAACACATAAATGAAAAAAGCACTAATCAATTTTTCTCGAGATATGCTGTATACAGAGTTGCACATAACTGAGCCAAAGGTGCCTCAATAGGGATTTTAGACTCAACGAAAAATAAATTTAACTTTAAACCGTATTGCCAATCCTATATGTTATTTTATATCCATGTGAGGACTACAGCCCTGGACAAAAGTATAGGGTAAGTAAATAAACAGCAAAAATATTGAAGTAAAAGAGTGCAGGTGGTGTAAATATCTGAAAACAAGGATTACATTTAATATAAGTTACGCAAAAATACATTGAACAAGCTTATATATTATTTCTCTTGCCTTACAAGCGAGAACTTAATTATTTCCTTATCAGATTCCATGATTTACCCCTTATTTTAAAGCTTATTGTGCCGGAAATTGACGAAAAATAAACTATCTAACAATTGTTTTCGTGTGAAAAAAACTGTTTTTATTACACATTACTTCAACGAATAGCTCCCGAAAACTAAGATGCAGTGGCGCAGTTAGACAGAGCGTTGCATTAACAATGCGAAGATACGGGGTTCAATCCTGCTATGGATTTTGTTGCTTTTGATTGACTTTTTTCGCCGTTTAATTTTGATCCAAATCTTCAAGAATACCTAATTTAAACTCATTGCAGAATTTTAAACCACAGTTGTACTGTTGCATTAAAATTGAAGGAGAAAATGTTCGTTTTAGTATTCTAATTTATCATAAATTACATTTCTTAAAAGTATTTTCGTTTATTTCTTTAATACTTCATAAAACTGCAAAAGTAAGGCATTATTTCATTTTATTTTAAATCGACAAAAATAACAATTCACTTTGTGCCAGTTTTTTTTAAAACATACCATTGAAAATAAATCGAATTTTGGAATTACTGTTGTTCAAGCTCGGATGCTTCGCGCTGATCAACTAGTTAAAAAGTATTACCTTAACATCGTCTTTGTGTTGAACATAAAGAAGATGATGGACAAAATTATAAGACCACATTGTTGAAGGATGAAAATAAAGCTAATAGCCAGTGAAATTGCTGGGTTTTGATCAGCCTTAAAGTCATAAACATAACATAAACAACGTCATTAAAACGTCTTTTGGAACATTCTGAGTAGAAGATTGTATGAATTTATTCAGGTCATCCTTATTTTCGTAACGTTCCTCATTTCCATAAATATCACTCACTAGAAATTCTACATGTGCGAGATGTGTTTCAATGTCACCAGAGTAGAAAAATCCCCCCCCCCCAAAAAAAAAAAAAAAAAAAAAAAAAACAGGGGAGTCCAGAAAAAGAGACTGAGTTTTCTTCAACATCAGAGGTTAATCGGGCCTTCCCATTAGTGAAGACTTTTGAAAAATACATTTTAAAAATGTATTCCATGAGAATATAAAATTGCAATAGTTATTTTCACTAAGATATATTTAAGCAGCAGGCAATATTTCGCGATTTTTATTCAAAAGTTTGCCATGAGTCATCCGAAGCAATAAATTATATAGGTGTTTAGAAGTTTAAAAATCTTATTTTCTTCATCGTGTACTACACACTTTCGACTGGCTGCCGTAAAAATCCAACTCGGCAACTTCGAACCATCCGTTAACAAGTCACGTCAAAAGCTTTGTGTACTTCTTTAGCTTTTAGTCATTGATTTTAAGAACTTTATATAAAATCTGAGCATGGAAGTAAAAGTGGCCCTGAAGTTTCATTACTTTTTTAACCTCGCGATTTGAAGTCCGATTAGACATGCCAAAAATTCTCTGCGCGCGATTCATAAATTATTCCAGGCTCGAGGTTTAACACGTACACATTTTTCTCACCACGAAATGGTATTAAATGTCAGGAGTAGCAGGCAGCCGATAAAACTGCTAATTAAAATTTATCGATTTCTCAAACGCATTAATCTTTTTGCCGCCAAAAATTACATGCCAGAAAAAAGCGAAAAAAGCCTGAAAACACGGCACATTTCCACTCCAAGGAAAACTGATTTTTCGGTCGAAATTTTTCGACCGAGGGATTGTGGCGCTTGAAACTCGGAAATTAAAGACTTAACCAAACTTGCCCGTGGGAAAGTTGGCATGTGCTTCTGCAGACGAAATGCTAAGCAGGGCTCTAATAAAGCTAGAGTGCGTGAGCCCCGCTCTGCTTCTATAGGGAAGTGGTTGGAGGGCTTAGATTCAGCTGCTATCCTCGCACAACCAATGATCCAGACGTAGAAAAACCAGGGCTGTCTGGTCAATGAAAACACTAAGAGATCTGGTAGTATTATTTTAGTTTTGCGAAAACAAAAAAATAGTTATAACAATGGAAAACTCAGTGGAACACGCAAGAATTTTTCAAAGGGGGAGGGTCAAAGGTTCATTTTCTTATCATACCCCAACGTGCTGCCAAACATTCGTTTGATTGTATCGATTGCCCATAGCAAAAAAAAAAAAAAAACAGCAGAATAAAATATAAATTGAGTCGTTTAGAATCAAAGCCCGTTAACCCATTTATGCCCAAGTTTTTTTTTAATTTTTTTTCGATCTTTATCTGCTTAAAACTCTTACTTGGAATGGTTTACATACATTTTAGGCTTAAAATAGTTCGTCGTTGCCATATTCATTAAGTTATTTAACGTCCTGTTTATGGGATATTTTGCAGATATATGAGCAAAATACGACCTTACTTGACTTTACCTTTGCAAAGTAACATTACAGAAAGGCATCTGATTAATTTTAAGCAAATCCTTTTAAAATAGTTTAATTTTATGAAACTAATGGCTTAAATTCAGTCGACCAAAACTACTAGATCTCAACGAAAAGTGAGTACAAAGTAGGGATGCACCGATAAGCAATTTGGCCGATTACCGATTAATCGGTTGAGCCGATTAATGATAAGGATAATTGTTTTTATACTACCAATTTTACCATCACTGTTTTTTATCTCTTATACAATTCCAAGTTTAGATATTGTAAGTAATTTATTTCTGGGAGAAGATTTTTTTCCATTTTCCAAATTTTCACAAAATAATTTCAATATTTTATCAAATTTCTTAGAACCAATTTTCATATTAGTGTCAATAATATTATTAACACATTGTTAGTTATGTTAATTGGAAATAAAAATTTATAAAAAAAGGAGTGGTGGGTGAGTGTGTGGTGAACACTAAAATTTAGGAGTACTTTTAATTCATATGTTTTAGTAATCAGTAGCAATTTAATTCAATACTTTTATTCGTTGAAAATTTAGAGGTTATCTGAAAGCACTGTGCTGAGGAGAAAACTATCGCCACATGAAAAATGTTGCACCATTGTTCTATGTATATTTATTCAAAGTAGGAGAATTCATTTAAAAAAAAAAACAAATATCAACTGTGATTATTATTATTACTGTTAATAAAATTATTCATCATAGTTTCCTAGTGAAAGTGTACTTTGAAGAATAATATCTGAAAAAATATTTTTCAGCCGATTAATCGGTACATCCCTAGTACAAAGCAAAGGTTTTAAGTCAAAACCGCTTTAACACCATCGTTTCGCCTTCGGAACTATGGGTTTTAAGAAATGGAATTTAACTGCTTTTGATTTTAAACAACCCAATTGTTGAATAACTAATTAGCATCAGTCAATAAAGTGAATTATCGTCAACAAATAAGTTACTGAAAAACACAAGAATTTGTGTATTTACTTTTCTCATAATTCAAGAGTAAAACAGCAAATGAATTATGTTCATGTATCTATTAGTACTTATATGAGAGCAGTGACATACCCAGGGGTGCAAAAAGACATATACACCCCTGACCCCTCTCAAGACTTGTTCTCAAAATCAAAAATTTTCAGGATACTTTTTTATTATGCCTAGAGCTCGGATTATATGATTTAAAAATCATTAAAATATCCATGCAAATATGCACTTAATCGGCCTAAAGTATGCACAAAAATTTTAAAAGATTTCTAATGTTAATAATTGTATGCTTAGGTGCAGAATTTATTTACACCTGAATATAAATAATTATCCTTTCGATTTTTTCACTTTGTAAGACAGTAAATACGTACAGGGTTCACACTAAGGAAAATTCCAAAGTGGGTTTTGTATGAGAACAGCGTGTAAATGGGTATTTTTAGTAGGATTTTGGAAAATATTGTGAGAATCCCGCAATGCCGCGTTCTAATGTGAACTCTGATATATGAAGGGTCAGGGGGAAAAACCACGGTAGTTCACTTTTTGTTGAATTTAAACTGATACTACCACCTGTTAGAAAAATAAGTGTAATTTCGTTTAGTATATGCAATATTCGTGAAAAAACACTGTAGTCCATGTATTATTGTCATTTTAGAACAAGTATACTGGGGAAGTTTATGAGTTCGTAAAGTTTAAATTTCGTTTTTCCCAAAATGAATCAAATGTGACTACCGTGGTTTTTCCCCCTGACCCTTCATATGTTATAAAAATTATTCACACAGAAAATGGTATGCACGGTTACTTTTATTACAATAAATTACGTTTTTTGTTTAGATCTTTTCAACTTCTGCAGATATTATTGGGAAATACTTGAAGCATTTGATTTCTCCCTGTATAGACTTTTTCTCTTTTTTTCGTAATTAAGTTAGATTTCCATCTCACGTCAACTCTTTCAAAATCTAATTTTTCATGAGTATACTTTTATTGCTTTAAACACATTTATGTGGGCAAAATCGAACAACTACATATTTTAAAGGACCTCATAACTTTGTAACTTAAAAATCTCAGTCGCTCAGAATTACTAATTGGGTCCGAAATAAACCCTTTTATTCAGGATCTATGATCGATTTTTTTTTTGCTTATTGACTACTGAAAGGAACTGCACTTATTTTCACGAAATAACTTTTTATGGATAGCCCGATTTTTCTTTCCTTATGAAATACAAAATATTTGGGAGGCATTTTTCTTCAGTTAAAAAGAATAAAAAAAAACAGTTAAAGTAGCAGTAATGTGCATTTTGTTCAAATAAAAGAAGTCATTTTCTTAGGTTTATGTTCAACTAACATCCTTAAAAGAAGTAAAAATATGCAGCTGCATATGCACTAATATGGTTTTATATAGCCCGTCCTCTAATTGAAACCCCCTTTTTTCCTTTAAACCAATGATTTTGATCATTTGCTTCAAAGATGGATTGCGCTGATTCTGGTAAGCAGAAGTTTTAGTTATCATAGTATCTTTCTCATTTTCCTTAAATGGCATAAAAAATGGCGAATTTTACATATAAGCGTTAGTCTACAAAGTATTTTGGAGATTTTGTAATCTGAATGAAAGTTAATTAAAAAAATAATCGAAGAAGAGGGTATAGAAGAGGATAAATTAAACGGGGGAAAAAATCATTGAATTCTTTATAGGTTCTCAAAGCATAAGGATCACAATTGGTAGGCGTTTGCTTAAATTTATGAATAACTAAAGTACAGTTTAAGTATTTTAATTCAAATTTATTCCATATGCTGGGATACCATCATTAGATTAAGGCTCTCTGAATGGATAGAGAGGATACATGTTTTCTAGAAAGCTCCAACTGAAAAATATCGCACCTACTCCGTGTAAAACAGCGATTAATATACCAGCGAAATCATTTAAATGCACTGATGAGCTTTTAATTATGATGCCCAAACCAGCTGATCCGGGAGCTGTGAGGAAGGGGCTAGTGTTCGGTCTATTTTGATACATTTTGGTCAATCAATAAATGAAAATGAACTTGGTAATCAAATCTTCAGACTTTAGCTGAATTTTAAAGCAGTATGCTAATAGAGCTCTTGGTGAGAAAGCTGGAAAATGTTTATTGAGGAGTTCTTACTTATGAATATATTATTTTTTCTAACTCACTTCTTATGCACAGTAAGTATACTTAAAACACTAGGAGTGCCAAAATATCTGGAAGAATTAGTAGTACTATATTGCGTTAATAATTTCGTTGTAATTCATAGATTAAAATCTTTACCCACCTTTTTCCGTAAAAGCGGTGGCAGCATTTTGCATCTAAAGGTGCCCCCAGTGCAATGTAAACTTAACTAATAAAACTGGCGCAAAGTTATGCTGCCATTGCTTTTACGGAGTAAGTTTACACAATGTTTTTAGTGCTGAAGAGACCTCAGAAATTTTATGAAATGAAAGCATGAATATGCAACCAAAATCAATAGTTTTTTTAGATGACTTCAAGCAAATGGTGCAAGATTTGAGTTTTTAGTATGTAGAATTGTTTTTACCGTCATGGACTTGTTTCTCAGCATTTCACAACAATATGAAAAGTTATGTTTATATAGAACCATTACAAATAGAAGAACATACAAAATAAGTAAGTTGTGTGTGTGTGTGTGTGTGACCGCTTCAATTGCAAGTACGTACTGTTATTTATATTTACATAAATGCAGAAACATTAATAGAGGGTTTTTTCTCTCCCCCCCTCCCTTCCCCAGGCATGAAAACACTCTTTGAAGTTTCATAATGGAGGAATTCATTTGGAGAAGCGAAAAGAGAAAAATCATAAGAATGATCACTACTCTTTCTGAGGGTGAGATTATGATGGTAGGAAAAGAAAATATGCGTACGGTTTGGATTTTTTTTTTAACCTTTGTAATGGTAACACAATTACTTCACAATTCAACCTTTTCATCAAAAAATATCAAATTGCTTTTTTCCCATGTTCCACTATGCTACACTTTTATTTAAAATACAAATCGTGAAAAAACGCTTCACTGAATTTTTGAGACGCATTTTCGATTATCAGTGCCGAAAATACGCCTGTAGAGCAGTTAAAAATCTATGCATGAATACCTGCATAATTTTTTCCAGTCAAAAGCACGCAGCTTAAATATATTGTTAAAATAAATACATTCTCAAAACATTCAAAAAGAAATCATCCCAAATCAATTATCCTTCCCTACAACGGAGGTCAAGAGCAAAAGTCAAAAGAAAAAATATTTTTAAAAAACCCATCACGGTTTCCCTCACTAAAATGTATTTCAAATATGAGCATTCCATTATTCTTGTGTGTAGCATTTTTATGGCCCTCCTCTGAGACACTGCAGCCAGATCCATCTTAGTTTACACGCAATAACCATGGACGTGATACGAACTCAATAGAAGTAAATAGACCCACAAGAGCATCTGTAGAAGCTACTCGCCAGAGACCCAAATCCATTAGTCTCATAATCGATGGACATCCCTCCTGCGGTCCGTTTAGACACGAAAAATTGTTTTGACCCGTGATTCACGCAGAAGGAGAAACGGAACGGCCTAAACAAACCATTTAATCCTTCCTTAATTCCAGCAGGACTATTATCTAATCTGATAATCGGCGACAAATTCGTGGCTTGGTGATTAATATAAGCATCCACAATCTCTTTCAATCTGACTACTCTCAGTGCAAAAGGTTTCTTTCAAGAATAGCAGTTCACTTTTTTTCTTTTTTCTTTATTAGTATGACTGATGTGTTGTTTGCTCCAAAGCAACTTTGGTGTCTTTCTTTTGAGAATGGAGAAAACTTTCTTATGACAAAATTATCATTAATTTCATTTATCGTTTAAGAAGTATATAGTTAATTTTATAGTTAGAAATTTGTTAAAGAATAAATATAAATTAATAATACAATACATAATTAAATAATATTAATATCATTTAATTAGCTAATAAAATTTATATTGCTGCAATTAATTACGACAATGATCACCCATCTGTCCAAAAAAAAACTATTTTTTTTTAATTTGATTTGTACCGAAATTTCGAAAGATCCTGCTGTTATTTTAGCAATTGTGTTCGCATCATTTCAAGTTATTGACCCCCTTTAAATAATTTGATATTCATTGATATGTCAAAAAGTATGCATGGTAAATCTTAGGTAACCCTTTCAATTTTGCATAGCAAATATGTTTTCTTTCTTTTTTTTTTTTTTCTTTCCGATTTTCTTTTTTTTTTTTTTTTTTATCATGGTTATTTTTTTTTTCTCAAAATTTTTTGATGTACAGTTTTGCTTAAAGAGTGGGATTTCAAGAGGAAAAAGAAAAAAAAAAAGAGTTTGAGAAGGTAACGCATATATATAAAATATTCTCCATTTTCATTTATACTCAAACTCACTTCAAGCCGTTTCTGCAAATTTAAAATTGGTTTTCTTAGCTTATTAGTTACTTAAATAATACCATTTGACCGGGTTCGGATCTTTTCTATTTTCGTCAACCAGCTCAGTGCCAAATTTTTTTACTACTTAGATAAAAGTTACTTACGTAGTAGTTATAAATATATTCTTCATTCCCTGTTAAGAATATGCCCTCACATTTATACATCTTGGTTACAGTTAGGAATTGTTACGTTTAATTAAAGAGTAATTATTCTCTGCAAGATAAAAGTTTTTCTGAAATTAAGGCATTGCTATACAATGATGATAATTTTCTTCAATCAAAAAATTTCGTGCTGTCTTTTTGCTGTTGCAGATACTTAATCAGAATCCTTTTTTGTTCTCGTAACAGTCCGTATATGTATAGCTGAGCTAATATTTAGAAAAGTGCCAATTTGAGTCCCAAGTGAATTTTCACTAGTATTTCAATAACTAGTTAAAAAAATAATTTTCCCCAGAAAGAAGATAAGTTTTGCTTTCATTTCATCTAATAACATCAGAAAGAAAGTTTTTTTTTTTCTTCAGAAAATATTGTTTTTATACATCAAAAATCAGATCGGTAACGTGTCCCAAGTAGCAAAGCTTAGCATGCAAACAGGTCATGCGCACTTTCTAACTTCCCCAAAAAAAAAAACGCACTTGCACAAAAAACGATTCTATTTTTACCCCTTTGTTAATATTTTACTTCATTTTTGTTTTAATCGATTCCTGATTTTCTAGCCGATGCGAAATAAGCGTGTCCCTAGTTCCGCCGTCAGAGCAGTAACAATAACTTCCGATCTATGTTTAGGCTCCCAAAATTATTTCCTGCACCTATACCACGTGATACTGAGTACCTGGTGGGATGTTTTATCGCATCGTAATTAAAAATTTGCATTTCTGCATCTAAAATTGTAGGTAAGATTTTTTAAAGTGATTTTACAAAATGTGTGTCATTTAAGTCATCAGATCGGTAACACGCGCTAAAATGCGCAGTTTTTATTATTTTCAAAAATTATTTTATATATAAGTATAGTCCTTTATTACAAGTGAAAAAATCACATGTTTGATTTTGGTTTAGCGCGATCGACTCGAAAATAAAAAAAAAAAAACTTTGTCGGTTTGTCAAATCGGTAACAGTCAGAGCGGTAACATTGAAAAACAGCGAATATGTTACCGAACTAACTCACACGTTTCATAATTATTAAAAAGCAAAAATTGTAGGCTTTAGCCATATATATTGAATATTTTTGTGCTTAAAAAATGAAAAAGCAATTAGTTTTAGTACAATTGCTTCATTTGTGGTTTGTATGACCTGACAATAGAAGTTAGTAAAATAAGAAAAATTGACACTGCAGAAATTAAGTTAATTAATTATTATTATTTCATTTATTTATTTTTTATGGTGCTTCAATTTTTCATAACTTCGTTAAATAACTAGATAATAACTAGCATGCTAAATTTGAATTTCTGATCAAGAAATAATATTTCCTGCAACTAATTAAAGAAAAGCAAGCAGCAGAGTTGTGTATTGAAAAAGTTGAAGTTGTGTGTTGTTTCAAAACAAAACAAATGTTTTATGAGCTTGGATTTCCTAATCTTATAATTTATTTTGTCTAAAAACATTATCGCTCACTTTTATTTCCAAGAAATGCTTTTTTATAATGAAATTTGATTTTTTAGCTAATATATATATTTTAATATAATTATCTTAATTTTATGTTAAAAATGCAAGGAAATGATATCATTTTTAGAGATGTTAACGAAGACTGAAAGCATAAACTCAAATATGTAACTCATATTAACATCAGATCTGTAACACTCATCAGATCAGTAACGGCTTAAAAGTGAGTAATCTAAGGAGGGGGTAAATAACTTCCTTGACCTTCCCCCTTTTATTTTCTTGCATTTAGACCCAATTTAGACTTAGAATCCAATATTAATTTTTTTCTGCAAAAAATTTTTTTTATCAGAAAACTCCAACTTCAAATTGGCACTTTTCTAAATATCGGCTCAGCTCATGGGCGCCCATATGCGAAATTTTAAGGGGGGGCCCCTTATATTTTCTTCATAGTTTACAGTTAAAAGATATATATATATATATATATATATATATATATATATATATATATATATATATATATATATATATATATATATATATATATATATATATATATATATATAGGATCATTCCATTTTAAATCAACCAATGGGGTTGCATCACCATTTTTGATTTCGATAGAAATTTGCATATGCATTCTTTTTATTTCCTAGACCTCAAAAATATATACTTTTTTTTGAATTTACTCTTTGATATGTATAATTCGTTTTTGTTGTTGGCAACGTTAAAATGGGGCATTTTGATGCTTTGTCTTGCAAACTATAATTTTTTTTCTATCAAAAATTTTGATCTCAAACATAGTTCATTGGAAAGCTAAGAAAGCTCTTTTCATATACGATATCAATAAATTTCATATTTAAGAATTTTTTCTTTTTCAAGGTCAAAGTTTGCGACTAAAATCTCATTTTTTGCTACTTTTGAAAATTAAAAAACCCATGAAGGGTTCAGAATAACAAGCCATATTTTTTTATCATATATTCAAACGAAACTGCTGCACAAACAACAAGAATCCGACCAAAATTATCAGATTATGTTTGCCGTGTGTATGATTGTGACTGGTGGCTAGGAGAAGTGCTGCAAGTAAAAGTAGTCAATGTTGAAGAACAATACAGAATAAATTATTTTCATCCGAAAGGGCCATGAACGTCATTTTAAAAAATCAAGTGAGGATGACTAAACTTGGATTCAGTTGCAAGACATTTTGAGAATCTTGACTGCATCAGAACTATGGTGTGCACAAGGAAGAGGTCACACTATCACACCAGTGATGAGCGAGCATTTATCAACTCTTCTCTGTGAGACGAAACACTAAAGAAAATAGTTCTACAAGAGAGCGTTAAGAGATTTAGACGATAAAATTTTTAAATTATCTTATAAAAGTGTAAATATGTTACTTCATAACACTTCTTTGTCATTTCTATAATTGAAAACTAGCAATTAAGAATACAATTAAATTTCACTAAAATCTGAGATTAATTATAAAAATAATCGTGTTGCTTCAGTGCAATTATATGAAAATTCAGATGCCCATATGCCAATCGCCTTTGAATAACAAAGCAACTTTTGTTACATTTTTTCAATGTAAAAAGTACTTAAGATTCCACCAATAAAATGATTTTTACCTTACCCTCGCATGCATTTTTTTTTAGCGTTTAAATTTTTTTTGAAAATTTGCAAATTTAGGGGGGCATATCTCATAAAATGGGCAGAGTAACAAGCTAAGTTTTTTTTGTATAATAAGTAACCACGCATATGAATATATGATATCCAAAATAGGGCTTTTTATTCTAAACCCTTCATGGGTTTTTTAATTTTAAAAAGTAGTAAAAAATGAGATTTTCATCAAACTTTGACCTTGAAAAATATTTTTTTTTAAATCTGAAATTTCTTGATCTATAAAAAACTATCTTTCTTAGATTTCAATTAGCTATGTTTGAGTTCAAAATCTTTGATGCAAAAAAAGTTATAATTCATAAGACTAAGTACCATAAATGCCCCATTTTTGATGTTGCCAACAACAAAAATGGCCTATATGTCAAACGGTATATTTTTTTAATAAAATATATATTTTCTTCAGGTCTGCGAAATTTTCATCAAAATCAAAAATAATGATGCAACAACTTTTTAAAAATTTTTTTGATTTAAAATGGAATGACCCAACAGCTAGTCCGCAGACATGGGGGAGTTTCACATGCATATGCGGCGCCGGTTTATCCATGAATCTGCCTTTCTTTTTCTATTGAAGAATGTAGGAAGAGACACAATGTTGTAATTCTGAAAGCGATTTCAGTGCAGATTAGAGTTATTACAATTTGGCATTTTTGATAACTTATTCATTAATGGGTGAAGAAAAAAAAGTTTTAAATTTTTTCTGAATAAATAGTACTAAAAGCAGAAAAAATGCTAATTTCCAAGGGGGGGGGGGCTCGAGCCCCCCTTGCCCCCCCTTATGGGCGCCCATGGCTCAGCTATTGATAAACCTAGATTGATAACTTAACTTAATACCAAGGATTTCGGGGCTTGACCTTGGTATCCCCCTGGACTGGAACCTCTGCTGCCAGTATTACACTGTTTTACAGTATAATACAGCTACTTTATTTGGCAATAAACTGTAGCATTGTTAATTTTATAGTAATAAACTGTAAAATAACTAGTTTTACCATTTATTACTCCGCTTTTGCAATTTCAAATGGAAACCTCTGCTTTCACTATTATACTGTAAAAACAACAACTTATTTTTTGCAGTGCATTATTTTTAGTTTTGTCTTTAACGTATGACTTTTATTTAACCCTTTTCTATTTCAAAACGTAAAACATAAAAAAAGAGAAAGAAAAACGAAGTACAGGTATTTTTGGTGAAGAATTGAAATGTGCTCTATAATTAAAAGTTTTATTGATTTGAAACATTCTTCCAGAAACCGTATCATTTCAAATTCAATTTAAACTGATTTCAGTAACGAATTTAAAGTAACGCTTTCTCCAGTCGTCAAGAAACTCATTATTGTTATTAGTATTTATTTACTTGTTCTCCGTTTCTATCGAAACAATCAGGTTAATTTGGATTCAGCCTATTGTTTTGAATGCATTTTCATGCTTATTTTTCTACTCACAATGAATCTAAAAGACGGTGTTTAAATTAAATTCAGATTTAACTTGGAATATTTCAGTTGCAATAACGAATCATCTCCTCTGCATAGCTGTAATATACAAGCACTTCTGCCTCCTCTACCTGCTAATATTAATTTTTCAGGAAAAATACATGTAAATGAAGCATTCATTCTCTTTAAAAAGCTTTGGAAATATCAGTATACTAGTTACAGCAAAATGAATTCATTTTAAAAACTCTAAGTTGTAGCCTGTCTATTAGATAACAAATTGACTGTTTTTGTAGAAGCAAAAGAAACAACTCCATATCTGAAATTAAAATATAATTATAGCTTTTTAAGGAAAATTTATTCCGTACAGAAATGCCTTCAGTCGTACATTATTCATCCGTTAAAAGATTCATCCTCCAGGTCGGGTGTTATGAAATATTACACACTCCATAGCATTCGGCAGAACCCCGTTGTTCTAAGAGCCCTCCTGGTGACCTAAGACAGTAAATTTTCTCCTTCCCCATACACTGCTTTCTCCAAAAAGGCAGAAGTCAAATAGAGGCAGTAAAAACGTTGGTCATCTTTTATGATAATCTACTCACCATATAACAGAGTAAGAGGATCGACTAAGAGAAAAGGAAAATTAAAAAACCAATAAGCTTTATAACAGCAGAAGAATCCTAATGTTTGAAGTTTTTCAATTACTTAAACGAATCTATTCCATGTCTCTGACTATTACATATATTGCCTTTCATCTGTTTTTTTTTTCTCGTGGCAACAAAGTAAATTTACTTTTTTTTCTTTTATCTCATAGTATGTGTTCGTTCTGATTTGGAGATTTATATCCAAAAACCAGTTATTTAAAGAAATGTAAACAATATTCCGCATTAACCTTAAATCCTGCTAACTCTTTTTATCTTTGAAAAATTTAAATGACTGGATATATATTTTTTGTTATTGCTGGTAGTGCCGCAAGAATGTAACTTTACAGTACAGAGTGACACAGAGCCTTACAGTATTGCTGAGGCTCTTTAATTCCTTGCAAACATCTTTCTTTTAGCAGCTGAAATCGAGGAGAAAAACAGATGTTTTAAGGCAACAGATTACTGAATTAAGAGATTGAAACGTCATTCATTTTATTTCAAACCTGAAACTATTCCACATTTATCATTTTCCAAGACAGTGAATGCGTGCATATCTATAAAAGTTCACTGTATCATTCATCCATTGCTTGTATAGAAATACATTGGTCAAAGAAAGAAAAATGATTTATTTTCAGCTGGGAAGTAATGAAATCTATCCGCTTTTATCCACTCCAACTCAAGTTTCATTAAATATATTTCTTACAAAAGGAAGCACTTCAATGCTTTAATCTGGCATGATGACTGGTCGTAAGAGGCTTAGTATCAAATGCAAATTCAAGAATCCAAGCACATACCTCTGGAATAAAAAAAGTCGCTGGTCATTAATAACAAAGTATGCGAGGTCCGAACAGCCCCCCTGCGTTCTGAAGAGGATCCTTTTCGGCGTTGACATACCAGCTAAAATATTGTCACTTTGTCAGGCGCTGAATAAGCACACGTACTTACGGAATTAGGGCTTGATCTTTCTGTCGTCCGCGTGTCACACTTAAGATAGATGACTTGCAGAGATCATGCAAGTGAAAAATTGGCTCTTTTCTTTCTTGATCTCAGCCTCAGAATAATAGAAAACATTCACACGTTTTTGAGCATGTTATTTCCCGAGGGCTTACCATGGACTGGGGCTCTTGCAAATCCGCTGAGTGATGACGCTGAGGAAAGTATATACCTTTCGCCGATACCACTTCTGAAAAACAAAGTGTAAGGGTTTCATGATGTTATAAGAGAGTTTTTTCTGAAAGGGTTTTTAAGAAGCTTAGTTTTCGTTTTTGCGATTTTATGATATTGTAATTCCATTTATTTTACCAGGTTTCAATAATGGAATTTGAAAACCAAATTGTTATGCTTTACAACCCTTTCTGTCCGTCTGAACCAAATTTTATCGAAACGATTCCTACTGGAACAATCTTCGAACGGGATCCTATTAACAGTACCAACTGGGACCAATTAAGAATTCATACCTTATAATGTATTTTTGAAATACACGTATGTTTTTATGTACGTATAATTTTCTATATTATTCTACCTTGTTAAGTTTTTGTTTGTTCGAGGCAAATTAGTCAAAGAATTTTGCAATTTTTAATTCTTTCCTGTAGTAATACTCGTAAATGGTTATATTATTTTACAATTAAGTATAAAGTAAGCTTGTTAAATACAATCAATACTTTTAAGAAACGTGTCTTTTTCGGCTACCACAATTACACTGCGAGGCAAAAATAACTCCTTGAAATGCTTTTAACACTACAGTCAAACCTGTCTATCTCGAATTTCGTGGGACAGAAGAAAAATTCGAGATACGGAGGTTTCGAGATACAGAGGCTGTGATAAAATTTACAAAAATAAGCAACTGGAACAAAATCGAATACTTAATGCATTGTTTTGCATTGATATTGTTGAATATTTTACTGTACGACATATGTTGTGAATCCACGTTTTACTATTTGCGATGACTATATCGGTAGCAAGTTAATGTATACTTTAAGTACGAACATAATCTTTGAATGATTGCACAGAAGATGATTTTTGTCTCCAATTTATACCATCGATAAAGGTAGCTGGAGACAAAATTCAAAAATGAGAGTCGTCAGAATTCGAGATATAGAGGTTTTCGAGAAAAAACATTAAATTTTTGCTGTAAAAGCAGGGAAATTGAAAAATTTCGCCATAGAGAGGTTTTCGAGATAAGCAGGCTCAAGATAAACAGGTTCGATGACTATATTGCTGCTGATTCTAATGTGGAATGACCTCTTGAATTTGAACATGATACCCTCGTTTTCAACACCACTCACCACTTTTTTAAAAAATTCCTCCCGGATAAATTTAGCTCCATAGCCATTATTTTAATTTTTAGGCCAAGCGAGCGATATTAAATATGACCATTATTATGAAGGGCTACACTGTCAAAAATAGGCGTTGTTTTCACAGTATAATGCAACTAATTTTACAGTAAATTCACAGTAATAAACTGTAAAATTACTAGTTTCGCAGTTTATTACAGTGCATTTTACAGTTTTAAAGTGGAACCTCCGCTGCCAGTATTATACTGTTGCTTTTACAGTATAATACAGCTAATTTATGGTAAAATTGCTAGTTTTACAGTGAGGGAGTATAAAGAGGGGGAAAATGCAAAGTATGAATATTTTTAGCAAGGACTTAGGAGCATCCTCCCTAAAATATTTAAAAACTTATCAAAAACGATACTTTTTTTTTGCTCTTATTTGCATTGCACCATTCTTGATCACTTTTTACAATCAAAAAGACATAACTTCTAGATAATTTCAAGTTCTACAAAATATAGAAAATGTATTTATAATCAAAAGTTTAAATTATCAGTAGTATGGTACAAGTTTTTACAAGTTTATTGTACCGAAAATACACTGTTAAAAAAATTTCCTGAAAATAATGAAAAAAGTTACGGCAGCTGAGTTGCCGGAGTGTTTCCGTTTCGTTAATTATATTTCCGTTATTTTGAGAAATGTCCTGAAAATATTTCGTTAATTATATTTCCGTGATTTTGAGAAATGTCCATTCGTCATTTTTCCGTTCGTCACTTTTTCGTTTCTCAATTCTCCGTTCTTAATTTTTTCGGTTCTTTTTATCCCCGCTTATACTTATATACAGGGCGTCCACTCCTATCGTGGACCAATAGCTAATTTCTTAACCGTTAGAGATAAGCATATAGTTCATTTAGGAAAAAATCTCTAAATTACGAAAGGAATTTTGGGTCTATTCAATGTTTTTCAAAAAATCAAATTTTGAAAGAGCTACGAAATTTAGATTTTTATACAGCCCCCCAGTCCTATCAATCATATTTAGTAAAACATTCTTGACACTGTAACGTTTAAAACTAAAAAAAAAATCACTGTTCTACCACAAAAATTGACCGAGTTATGACGTTTTGAAAAATCAAAATTTTGCATTATTTCATGACGTCATCGGTGAAGCGATTTCTCATGAAATAATGCAAAATCTTGATTTTTCAAAACGTCATAACTCGGTCAATTTTTGTGGTAGAACAGTAATTTTTTTTTAAGTTTTAAACGTTGCAGTGTCAAGAATGTTTTACTAAATGTCATTGATAGGACTGGGGGGGGGGGGGCTGTATAAAAATCTAAATTTCGTAACTCTTTCAAAATTTGATTTTTTGAAAAACATTGAATAGACCCAAAATTCCTTTCGTAATTTAGAGATTTTTTCCTAAATGAACTATATGCTTATCTCTAACGGTTAAGAAATTAGATATTGGTCCACGATAGGAGTGGACGCCCTGTATATATGCAAGATGGAAAATTATTTAAATTTTGCAAATTAACAAGCGCTTTTATAGCAGCTTAATATTAATAGCAAATTATGTATGGAATAAATTAGTCCTTTAAGTGTAGCAAAATGTGTAGAACAACAAATACACAAATTGAAATTTTAAAAAACTTTAGAGAAATATTTGAAAATTTGCGAATCAATATAAACATACAAAAAGAACAAACATGGGTAATCACGGGTAATGTGCTGCCTTATCTTTTTCGTTTGTTCTTTTTATATGTTTATATTGTTTCGCAAATTTTTAAATGTTTCTCTAAAATTTCTTAAAATTTCAATTTGTTCATTTGTTGTTTTTTCCAATCTACACATTTTGCGCCACTTAAAGGACTAATTTATTGAACTTCCATACATAATTTGCTATTAATATTAAGCTTCTATAAAAGCGCTTGGTTAAATATGGTGGATGATGATAATGATGGAAAATTATTTAATTTAAATAATTTTCCATCTCGCACACACATATATATATAAAGTATTTTATATATATATATATATATAAAAGTTGAACACTGAAATAACATAAAAGTGACAAGCATGTTTGTCGACAGAAAGACGGGTATGGAATTTGAGTAAAATATGGGAAAATGAGAAATAGAAAAATAGAGCAACGAAAAAATTAGCTTAAACTAGCTCACCGGAAAATAAAAAAATATAAGACAAAACGATGCGCAAAAATGTAAACTTTAAAACTCTTACGAATTTTGTTTTTTAGAAAAGTTTAAATGTCCGCTCATACTTCAAACCCTTAAACATCTTGCCTTTTAAAAAAAATACTAAAAAGCAATACAAGGATTGGCTTTTTTTTTCATAAAAAATTTTAGTTCATCAGTTTCGAATAAAATACTCAAATATTTTGAAGATGGAATGATCAATGCATAGTATTTCTAAGCGCTTAACTTCAAAAAATTAAAGTATTAACAAGGTGCATGAAATATTTTCTCTAATGTTTGAATAAAAATTAAGTTCTTCCGAAAGTTCTTTTCTTTTCTGAATTTGAAACATTCGTGGTTCCTTTAAAAAAAAGTCCTGTATTTCAACCGATTTCCTCCATTTTCATATATTTACGTTATGGTGTTCATAGTGATCAACACTTTCAGAAATGCACTCTCAAAATTGACGATATATTCTTTGTTTTTGATGAAATCACTTTCAAGAATATACCCCGAGCGAACATTTCGTCAAATTAAAGAAACTGCTTTCATCATTTTTTGGGAATGAATTTCGTCAAATGTAGCGAATTATTTCTTTATCCTAGTTTCGTTAAATTGAGAATCATTTTCGTAGTTTTGACAACATTAATTTCGTCACATTAACTTTGTTGTAGTTGAGCATGTTCGTTTATTCAAATTTTAAGTATTTGGTTTTTTATTTTCGTTAATATTGTATCATATTCGATTAAATCATAACTCTATGATTTTATAACCATAATTTCTTTTTATATGTGGTCTCCCACAACATAAAATATTAGAAATTGTAGAGGAAAAGAGGCACATGATAAAATTTGATTTTATCAATGTAGAAATTCAGATGTTTAATTTCTTTAAAAAAACAGCAGTTGTCATTAACTACCTTTTTCTTATTTTGCTCTGTTAACAATGCAGGAATAAAATTTTTAGAATCAATGCAGTAAATCACAAGAAAACAGTACAGGTACGACTCATGAATGCAGTGAATTAGTAGATCAATAGGTTGATTCAGAGGAAAACATTTTCTGAAAATAATTCGTTTTATTTTTTTAATGCACGATAGCTCTGATTTGATTGTCCGAACTTTTAATGACGCTTAAATAAAGACTTATACATTGTTTTTTTTTATTCATTTTTTAATAGGCATTGAGCTAATGGTTAAAACAAATGTGTAAATGAAGTAAAGTCTTAAAGTAAAAAAGTTAAGTTTTGAGACTAAGCTTTTAAATCTTGATATAAAATTACAAAAATCATTTCACTAAATTAACTTAAGTCTGGACTCAGATTAAAATAAAAATAGCAGTATAACAAAAATAACTAGTTAATTATCATTAAAAAATATGCATTACAATATACATAGGATTTGAACCAAGCGAATGCATTTAAATAAGTGCCAATTCTATTAATGTAAATAATAAAAACAAACAATGTAAAATAAAAATATTTATTTACAAAATAATGATACAAACATTCTTTCACTAGAAAACTCAGTCATGTTTTTTGTTTAAAGGTTTTAAAGTTTTGGATGAACAACCCTTTTCCCATTGTCTGCACTTGGATTCCTTAGCTTGGGAGTTTCCCCAAATAATGCCCTACAAAGACAATACAATGAGAAAACATAAGTTTTGATTTAACACAGCAGCTCATACTAAACAGTGTAAATCAGAATGAAGCATTTAAATAAACAATTTTTCTCTGTCCCTTCTTATTATATCTTGACAAGGAATTTTTTCCCAGTTTCTCGGAAATTAAAAGATCTTCGTAATAAAATAATTAAGAGATATTACTCAAAATTAAGCTCTTAAAGGGACCACTTTAATTCACTTAAGTATTTTATAGTTCTTTAAAGAACATATGGGAAAACAATGCAGCTGTAATACAAACTTAAGAGGAAATTTCAAGGAAAAAACAATTTGGCATCAAGTGCCAATACAATAGGTATGTAAAATTTACCTGACACAAACATTTCTTTAACTTCACTACATTTCAATTTTAAATATGAATATATACAATAGAGTATCACAATTTTTTTTTTTTTGGAAATTCAAAATTTCAAGTTAATAAAAAGTTGTCACTATATTCACAAAGTTACCGAAAACATTTATTTTGAAATTGAAAACTATTTAGGTATGCCGGGATCACCTTGAGGTTTCAAGTCCCTATTTCAAAACGCAGTACTTCAATGTTTGTACTTATTGGTACAATAATAAAAATTATTCTGTAGGATAGGTAAGTATTCTAAAAATATGACAGACTAGCAAAAATGTGATGTTTTTTTATAACTATTTATGGAAATCTAAAAGTTAAATTTTAGCTACAATACATTTTTTATTGATAGATTACTTTTTAAGTAGTCCATTTTTGCACTTAAATAATTATTTTTGCTTTAGATATAACTTATACATTCTTTTAAAAAATCATCGTTTTTACTAAAAAACTTGAAACTTCAAGGTAATCCCACATACCTAAATATTTTTAAAATTTTCAAATTTTTTTGGTAACTATGTGAATATAGTGGCAACTTTATCAACTTGAAATTTTGAATTTCCCAAAAAAATTTTTTGTAATACACCCTTATATACAATAATGATAGCAGGAAACAGAGTTTGACCAAAGTGCCAAAGCTTCAGCTACTATGTACATGTTATGCTTGAGCATCCAACACGCAATCACCAATGTAAATTATCCAGATATTTATTTTCCAGTGAACCCAATTTACACATAATACCAAGCTTTGAGTATAATATATTGAAATATATATATATATTAAACAAAGAAAATTTAAAACAATTAAACCTGTCTTACAAACTTTTATAGACATAAAATATATAATAAGAAAAAACAAATAACATGCAACATCATATATTTTGTCATACAAATAAAATACTTGTTTCAAATAACAACCTTTTTCTTTTAATAATGTATGTTCCATAGAGCTACAATAGACTGTCCCAAAAAAAATAATTTTCACAAATTAATGTGCATACCCACTAAAGTTGTGCCAAATGACATTCTAAAGGTGTGGTAAAAATTTTAGCCAAATATTTTAATATTAACAGACCTCTCATGAGCACCCAAAATCATTTTTATGCCCTATTTTCGGTACAAAATATGCATGATGCAACAAATATTTAAAATATATGTTTTTATTGTTTATTCATTAGTTTGTACATTTTAAGCATAACATAGTTTAATGCAGAATGTTTTCTACATTAAATTTTATCAGTTATTGTTAACTTCAGTGTTTTCAGAACTCTGAAACTGTAATTTTTAATCGCCATCTTAGGTAAACGGAACACTGCCATTTTGTTCTCGACTTACTGTAACTCTAGAATTAAAATTGTATGTCGGCATTTTATATAAAAACTAAAGCTTAGATTATATTCATTTTTGATTTAGTTTTAATTTTCTAAATTTTTCAGAAGTAAGTTTCATTTTAATAAGTGTTTTCTATAGTTAAATAACAGTACACTGACTTTATATTAATTTTACAATAAGTGGTATGCAGAATTCAAAAGTAGTTTTCACAGTATCATATCCACACTGAAATATAGCTGATAGAACAACTTGTTTCAGTTCTTGATATACATAATAACAACCAATTACCAACAAATGGTGAAGCACTGGGCCAGCTATTTCATGATGTAAAGATTAGAAAATTAACATTGTCAGAAAGATGCTTACCGATAACACAAAAACCAAATCTTGTGACCAAACTGAAAATGATCTATGAAAAATATGTGCCCCCCCCCCAAAAAAATGTATAAAAATAAACATAGGAGGGCATCCAAGAGGCAATGACAAATCGAAAAGGAGTTCAATGAAGAAATGAAGAAAAAATGTTCGATATTTCTTATGCAGGTAGACAGTGAATGTACCATTAAAATACCTGAAGATTGGAAGTTCCTTCAGGACCAAGTAGGGAAAAGGATGAATTTTATGGGAGGCGAAAACTGACATTTCAAAAACTAGCAAGAAAAGCAACAAACAAGAAAAGGTAATAAGAGAAAGCAAAAACAGGAGAACAACAAAGTATGTTATTTGTTCAATTGAGGCTGCATCAAGATTGGACATTGAATCAAAAGCAAGCACTTTTGTTGAAGTGATTCAAGTTTTTAAAACTAACGCCAAAGGGTACAAAGGAGGGCTACAAGGTTAGTGAATGGATTTTCTAATTTAGACTATGATTCCAGACTTAGAATGCTTAACATGTATAGTCTTGAGCAAAGGAGAACCAGGGGGGACATGATTCAGTTGTTTAAATTTATCAAAATGAAAGATGTTATAGGGTTAAATTTTTGCACGGAAAGCAGGACAAGGGGTCATTGTTATAAGCTGTTTAAATCTCAGGCTAACCTGGAAATTCGGAAAAATTACTATTTTAGCTGAGTAGTGGGAATTTGGAATAGTTTACCGGAAGAGGCAGTAAGGAGCAAGGGAGTAGATAGTTTTAAGAGGGCTATTGATCTTCATTGGGGTCTATAATTTGACTAGGACCAGCCCTGTTGGGCCCAGAGCTTGTTGCTGGTCGTTGCATTTGTATTTGTATACTCTTGGTGATGCAGATCATGTTCCTTGTTGTATGTTTAATTCCCAGGTGCCTATCACAGGGCAAGATGGTTGGCAAAAGGAGTTTACTGCTTGAAGAATTTGTGCTTTCACAAGGAATACAAATTAGCATCTTATGAGATTTTAGCATTAAAAAGAATTCTGTTCATGACAACAATCTATGCAAAATTGTGGCTCAGTACCCCCAGTAGCTGCAATGTGCCTCATAATGACTTACATCTTCTACAAATACTAGAGCTATACACAGAAATTGACAGTGAAGTGGCTCTTAGAGCACTTATTAAAAACTTAAAAGGGGAACTTTGATAGCTAAGTGAGGATTTGGAATGATTAGCTTTTTTACAGATCGCGTGCCTCCAAAGGGAAAAGCTGCCATAGTAAGAGCTTCATAGCGTCCAAAAACTAAAATGGGTCTTAAAAGACTAGAAGCCAACCACGTTGAATCTTTTCAGTAAAACATTATCATATTTTGTGAAAGAACGGATTTAGAATCAGCTGTAATGAAACTGGATAATAATTTTTGTCAGTTGATGTTCATACTTGGGCTGGAAGAGATAAATGCAGTCAAGCTAAGGAAATAGTGTCTGCATTCATACCCGTCATTTCAAGTTTTTCCGGGGTGGGGGGGGGGGCAAAATGTAAAAACACAATACAATTTCACCAGAAAACAACAAAAACCACGCCCACTTAAATATAAATACATCGAGCTTTCAAAGTCGGGGGGGGGGGGGCGATTGGACCCCCCCCCCCCCGCCGCCCCTAAATGACGGACTTGTCTGCATTGAAGGTAGTAAATGATTGTGCTCAGCAAGCAATTAGCAAGTGGTTTCAATTTGCAACTCACTAATGACGAGCAACATCGGCTCATTTTTCAAACATTGGAACATCATCGAAAATAAGCAGCATTGATGTATAAAACATTTTTTTAAAGTAATTTTAGCAAAAAATGCATTTGAGATTGTAATTATTGCATATTGTTAAAAGAAAAGTATTGATAGAAATGCTTTTGTATTGAAAAAAAATTTTATAAACCTTTGTGAAAAAAATAATTACTCAATAAAGTAGGTTTTTGAAATATTTAATGATGTTGAGCTGTCACTTAATAATCTTCAAATAGCTTAAAATTTTGCAAGATAGTTATTTATACGAAATGTCACAATAATGCAAGGTATGCCAGTCCAAATTCCAAAATTTTTTTTTCACCATACAATTTTGGGACAGTCTAAGCTACAATCTTACTAGAATATGCAGTACTGTTACAGTTTGACTGTATACATGAATGCGGTTTAAGTGCAAACTTAGTTAAACATAATCTAACTTCATTATGACGTGGCGACAAAGATCACAAACAGCTCCCCTCCCCTCTTTTTCTACCACGACTCTCTCCACATGATGACTAAGTTTTAGCCTAGCGGATAAAGAAGCATACTCTAGTAGCATAAGATCTCTAGCATTTTCCCAGATTTAAAAAGAATAAAATTTTAATTAATAGACAAAGAATGTTCAGTAAATTTTCAAACTGAAAGAGATGCGACTGATAAAGAGTACTGATAATAGAGCTCAAAATGAAATTCAGCAAACAGTTATAATGGTAAATGAAAAATGATCAAATAAGCTTTGTGCTAAAATATAATTGAAGTTAAAAATCAATGTAAATAAAGCAAATTAGGTAAAAAGTACAGCATATAGATATTTTAAGGCTACAATGGAGCAACACAACATGAAAGCTGTGAGAGAACTATCAGTTCCCCCACAGCTTTTTTGTGCTAACTAACCTAATTTGTGCTTTATTTACATTGATTTTTAACTTTCGATTTTTATGATGGTAGTTGTGATATTATTTCAAAAATTCTTAAAATTGACATCTGATATTTTTCTAACTATCACATTGTAAAGGTTCTTAGATCCATTAAAAAATAACTTACATCTTTTAACAATTCTAATAAAAGTATCATAGACTATGCAATATATATATGTATGTACTATTGGCCCCGATTAAACTAATATTGTTAATTGAAATAAATTATATTCAATTAAGCAGAGTATTTGACAATGCGGGGAAACTTTCTTTACCTCGCCTAAACTAAATCTGTGTGTACATTTTTTAAAAACAAAATACCCAAGTTTGAGTATGTAATTAGCCTGGGGCATATACCTGGATAATTGCCCCTAAATAATTTATCTACCCACTCCGGGAAATTATTTGATCCACATCACAACAAAAATCAAATGAATGAAGATGATTGAATGCAGTGAGGTAACTTTGCATTTAATAGATAAGAATAAAAACATTTTACAGTAAGTCAATTATTAGTCAAGTCAACACATGACAATGACCAATAGCATACATAGACTAAGGTGCGCTCCCCCGCAAGATTTGTAAGTGTACCCCCACCCCCTATTACGATATAAAAAATATTTTCCCCCTGTAACTTATAGAGCTAATTTTCTGGATTGTGCGCTTTCAAACCTTTTGCCGCCCCCCTTCAGCAACCACAAGGGCGCTATGTATGGAACTGACAATGACTACACTGTTAAAACTGACTTGCTTGAAAATGAGACAAAATAGTGACTTGTTTTTTCCGAGTCAATTGGTCTTGAATTTGAGTCTCCGAAAATTTGAGTTTTGAGACAGACCTGTTACTTAAATATTTCACAAATACGGAAAAGGGAAATATTACTTTATTTACATTGAAACAATTTAAATTCGTAGAAAAAGACAAAGTTTATCATCATGAAACGATTTTCTATGTCTACAAATCCGCTTATTTCCAATAAAATAAAGGACTATTTGTTTCTTACGCGTGACTAACCACACCCACGATTCAACTCCGACGAAAACAGATATCACTACGCGAGCAGGAAGGAAAGGGAATTTCCCCAGCGCCGATGGACGGGTAAGTTTTTAATTTTCAGTGTTATGATTATGAACAGTTACCCTGCTTTTATTTTTATTTGCTACCTTTTTTGAATTAACCAGTTGTCTTAGCAATAAGTATAGCACAATTTTAACTTTATCGATTTCACTAACGGACGAAGCCCGCGAAAACTAAGCCTGTCCTGTATCTTTTTGTGTAAATGGTAAGCTGTTTTTAGCATTATTTACATTGAGTTTACACCCTTTGTGTCCCCCTCCCCTCCCGAAATAATTCTCTTATATAACGTGTGTTGTTTACAGAGTTGCCATTGTTTTTTACCATCTGTGTGGTTTTTACCATGGTATTTACCGTCCTTAGAAGAACCCGATTTCTCCATGGTTTTTACCATCTTGGACAAAAATATAAAACATTCAAGGGGTTTCCTTTCAATAAAAATGTTTTTGATTTTAAAAATGTAAGTTAAGGTAAAATGATCAAGGCTGTATAAACATGAACAATCTCTCCCTCCCCTCTTTTAAATTTTAATCAAATTTCAATGACAGTAATCATTCGTTCAAAGCTAGAACTTAAGTTACGAACAATACTATGCTATCCACAACCTCCTAATATGAGCTATGTACACGGGGGGGGGGGGGGGATCCAAATGAAAAGGAAAGCATTTTTTTATTTTGATGGTGATAATGTGTTTTTATTGTTGACTTTGCTGGTTTTTTGTGAGCCAACAAAATAAAAAAATGCTTCTAAAAATATTTGCCGTTGTTGTTTTCTTTTGCAATATGTGCTAAAGAATAAATGAAAGTCTAAACTCATAAATAATATGTTATTGTAAAAATTCTCATGCTTAAAACATAATTATTGTTTCGGTAATTTTATTCAAATAATTAATTTTCAACGGATATGTTTGCTAAGTTCATTCATGCGTAAAATAAATGCAGTTAATTTTTTCTTAAGAAAATTTTTAAAGAAAGGAAAACACATAAATTTAACAATATAAATATTTGTGTCCTCTTAACATTCATTCTGTGGAAAAATGCAATTTTTTCGTGTGCGTGATTAGTGCAATAGCTGATTTAGTTTAGTATAATTCACATGTAACACAAATAAATTATTTTGATTAACATTCATTTATATTACCTACTGATGAACTTTGAAAATTTAGTGAGATTATTAATTTATCCGAAACGGAAACCTTCCCTCTTATTTTATTTATTTATTCTACAAATCTTTAACTCGTGAGATAGTTGTCATTTCATTACTTGTCACATGGTGTTTTTGGTAATATGGAATAATATATTAAGACAAAATAATACATAGGACATAATAGTAAAATATAAGATCTATGCAGAGGCTTATTTAGAAAGGGACAAACAGTATTTCCTAGGTTTTTTCCCCGGTAAAAACCTGGTTTTTCTCATATCCTGGTAAAACCAGTTTTTCCAGGAAAAAACCCAACCCTGTGTGTGAGGATTTTGAATTGAATTCCCGAAAACGTAGAAATATATCAACAACAGCAAAACAATCTATTAAGTGTTAGACTTTTTCCAATTGCTTACTTTGTAAATTTCCATCTCTATGTCTCGAAACCTCCCTTTCGAATTTTTCTTGTGTTCCATTATTCGAGATAGACAGGTTCGACTGTATAAATTTATGGTATGCAATTATAATCCACTCCTAAAATGACTGTAGCAACTCAATATGTAACACGAATAAAGGTAAAATTTGTCTACTGACAACTTAGTTAAATTTTACTATCTTAAACTATATTAATATAACATAAAGAGGAGATCTCAAACACCGGTGGCACTGTACTTTTAATGTAAACAATCATGTTTGAAATAAGTTAGTTATCCTATTTATGAAGAACTTTCCATATGTGATCAGTTTGTGTATTAAATAATTTCAGATGTTGAATAGAGATGCACCGAGTACTCGGTAAATATTCCTATTCGGTACTAAATTTGAATCGGGTACTCTGCCGATACCGAGTAAATGTAAATAATTAATTGAATATTATTCAAGATATTTTTTTCAGTAATTAAAAAGATGCAAAAATATGTATAATGCAATTATTTACAATTGCTATATTAATAAAATATGACTTGAGTTTTATGTAAAAGTTTTAAAAACAGGTTTAAAACCAAATTAGTGTAAAAGCTAACTAAGGGTGTGCGAATCGGGTACTCGGAAATTTGAATCTGGTACTCGGCCGATACCGAGTAAATGTAAATAATTGAATATTATTCAAGATATTTTTTTCAGTAATTAAAAAGATGCAAAAATATGTATAATGCAATTATTTACAATTGCTATATTAATAAAATATGACTTGAATTTTTTGTAAAAGTTTTAAAAACAGGTTTAAAACCAAATTAGTGTAAAAGCTAACTAAGGGTGTGCGAATCGGGTACTCGGAAATTTGAATTGGGTACTCGGCCGATACCGAGTAAATGTAAATAATTGAATATTATTCAAGATATTTTTTTCAGTAATTAAAAAGATGCAAAAATATGTATAATGCAATTATTTACAATTGCTATATTAATAAAATATGACTTGAATTTTATGTAAAAGTTTTAAAAACAGGTTTAAAACAAATTAGTGCAAAAGCTAACTAAGGGTGTGCGAATCGGGTACTCGGAAATTTGAATTGGGTACTCGGCCGATACCGAGTAAATGTAAATAATTGAACATTATTCAAGATAATTTTTTCAGTAATTAAAAAGATGCAAAAATATGTATAATGCAATTATTTACAATTGCTATATTAATAAAATATGACTTGAATTTTATGTAAAAGTTTTAAAAACAGGTTTAAAACCAAATTAGTGTAAAAGCTAACTAAGGGTGTGCGGATCGGGTACTCGGAAATTTGAATCTGGTACTCGGCCGATACCGAGTAAATGTAAATAATTGAATATTATTCAAGATATTTTTTTCAGTAATTAAAAAGATGCAAAAATATGTATAATGCAATTATTTACAATTGCTATATTAATAAAATATGACTTGAATTTTATGTAAAAGTTTTAAAAACAGGTTTAAAACCAAATTAGTGTAAAAGCTAACTAAGGGTGTGCGAATCGGGTACTCGGAAATTTGAATTGGGTACTCGGCCGATACCGAGTAAATGTAAATAATTGAATATTATTCAAGATATTTTTTTCAGTAATTAAAAAGATGCAAAAATATGTATAATACAATTATTTACAATTGCTATATTAATAAAATATGACTTGAATTTTATGTAAAAGTTTTAAAAACAGGTTTAAAACAAATTAGTGCAAAAGCTAACTAAGGGTGTGCGAATGTGTAGTTACCTTTTTCATATTGGTGTTGGGCAACTTACCTATGATCAGGAACAGTCCAAGTGATCCTTAAGACAAATATTAATGAACTTGTTAAAAAAAAACTTTGTCTCATATTCCAATATATTCCTAATCAAACTTGTGGCATAATGATAACAACCCAGAAGTAAAAATGAGTAAATTTTAAAGTGAGAAAAAGATTGACTTCTAATACTTAAAGAAAAAAATTCCTGTTCACTGGTCAGTAGGGCCCGTAAGATTTTTTAGTGATTTCTAACCCTGTACGTGTATATATGTACTCGGTACTCGGCCGAGTAGTGAAAGGCCGAGTACTCGGCCAATGTGCTACTTGGTGCTTCTCTAATGTTGAACCTTCTCTTTGGCATGTTAAAACCTAATGTGTATGTGTGGTAACCTAAGGCTTTATGCTAAGAGGTGGGGCATGGAGGAGAAAAGTGTGTATGTGTGGTAAGAAAGTTGGTTTTCTTTGTTATTGTTTTGATTTGGTTAAATAATTTGTTTATTGCATGTTTATCAGCTTTAATGCAATTAGACCAGGGGTTCCCAAACTTTTCCAGTTCACAGCACCTTTTGTGGAATTAAAATTTTCTCACATCTCCTCCTCTAATCTCTGTTATGTATGAATGTATTGAAAATATGGACACTCTCCGTTAGGGTGGAGTGAAAAAAATGAATTTTCGAATTTCAAACCCCTGGGGTTTCAAACGTTGCCTTTTGGCTCCACTAAATTACCCTTGAAATTTTAGCCCCCAAAGATAGTACTTTTAGGTTTTCATATTGTTCCAAAAAACTCCAAAAATACCAAAAATCGACTTTTTTCGAATTGATTTTCAAAATTGAAAATACATATTTTGGAAATGAAAGGGGTTGTGAAAGTTAACTCCGTGTTTAAAATTTCTATATTGTGTACACTTGGTTTTTTTCGTATCGTGTGAAAATGAAAGCTAAAATGTCGATTTTCGGTTATTTTTTTGGCTTTTGGGAAATTTAGAGAAATTACTCCTATTGAACTCAAACTTGTAAGAGATACTAATGGAACTAAGAGTTCATATTTATATCCCTAACATTTCTAAAATATGTATTTTCAATATCGTAAAAAAAAAGTTCGAACTTTTGGTTCTTTTGATATTATTTGGGACAATGTGGAAACCTAAAGATATTATTCTATTTAGTGGAGATAAAAGACAACTTTTGAGACCTCAGGCGATTCGAAATTCGAAAACTTATTTTTTTTCACCCTGGCATCATGCTTCAGTCCCTTAAGGGGAAACTTCCTGCCGAATGCTTAATATTTACTTGTGTTTGAATTTATTTTGCTTTTTGTTCCAGTCCCAAAATTTAATTTAAGTTTACAATAGTTTAGCTTTTTACATTTTTATCTAGCAAAAATTCTGAGAGTACACAAAGTAAAAATCATAAAGTTGCGAAGAACGTGGGAAAGAGACCCTATTGTATGAAGAGTTGGAGAGAAAATAAAGTGCTTATTTTCATAGTTTAGTGGGAAGCCTTCTTTAAATATGCATTAAATCAAAACTTGTTTTTTCTCATTGTATTTCCTTTGCAGGGCATTACTTGGTCGGTTGTGACAGTGGCGTAGGGAGCCAGAGTCCCCTACTTACCGCTCCTTGCAACCTCATCGAAGCAGTTTGCCTCTGGAACAAATGGAACTGTTTTACATAACATTTAACATGCGTTAAGGACAGACTGCTTTTTGCAGTGTGCATACAAATTTAAAGAACTCTGTGGACAATGATTGATATGTACATTCAGTCGGGAAATTTGATAAAACTATAAAATAAAATTTAAAATAATTTGTATTGTTATTGGTTATTATATTGGATGTTGGGTATTTTCTTTTTCTAACAAATGTTTAATATTTTACTTGGCACTTTTAAACTGTTTCAATTGCAATTGCTAATGATTTTATCAGTATTGAATAGTAAAGTTTATATTAGTAAATTATGCCTTGTGTCGGACACAAATTCTGATCCACGTCATCCACGCACCTGAAAAAAGTATCTTAGGCACTAGTTCTTTCAGAACAAGAATATTTTTGAATCCATATTACACTGAAATTTATCATCAGCTGAGAAATTATGTCTGGAGACATTTTTTTTTTTTTTTGCTGGCCCTAAATATTTTACTTTTTGGCTCCGGTAATAGATGCTATTTTGGAAAAAAAAAAAAAAGACTAGAATTAGGGTTAGTGCAGGTAATTTTGAAAAAGATATTTTATATGCATTATTTTTGATTAGCTCTTGTACATAAAATTACTATTTTGTATTATAATTTATAATTAATATGTTAATTTTAAGAACATATAATTTTGTTGTGTAGATGTAAAATTGACTCAAATTTAAATGAAGGGGGGAAAAATACTACCAGCAATTTTCCGGAAAATGAAATGCATAAGTTTAAAATTTTTTGCATTGTTTTGGTTTAATTATAAATTAGTTGTACTCCCCAGCATTATTGGGTGCACATCTAAATGGGCCATTCCATGAAAAAGTAGCAATGTTGTCCTAATGTGATATCTCATATAATTCAATAAAAAGTGACAATTTTGCATGTTTATAATTTTTTAAGCAATTGTTTTTTCATTACCCGTTTAAATGATTACTATTGCATGAAACATACACGTTATTACGTGCTGCTTGTTGGCGATTTTTCTGTGGAATGGCCCTAATATTCAATTTTATCTTTTATATTATTCTCAGAAAATTAAATATTAAAAAAGGTAGCATAGTGGAATTTGAGTAAAATATGGGAACATGAGAAACAGAAAAAAAGAGCAATGAAAAAAAAAATAGGAACGAAAAACAACACAGCGAAAAAAAAAAAGTTCAGCAAAACCCCAGAAAAATGACAAACTAAGAAACAAGAATTGCAATTTTCGAAAATAAGAAACTGAACTTCTATAAAATCACAAAAAAATTAAAAACTAAAACTGATTATCTCCAACCACTCAAATGGTGTATAAGTAGAAATTTTACGAGAGAAAATTCAACTTTTTTGAGCATTAAGACAAAGTTATTTGAAGTTTTAATTATTGATTGTACCCATGACCATCGTCTGGAAAATCCTCTGCATTTTACAATAAAAAGTGTTGGCACTGTGGCTGTGGCACGATATGCCTTTTCTGAAGATTTTAACAAGACTCATAAGAATTCTATGAAAGAAAATATCCATTTGTAGGAGATTGAAGTTTATGACAATTGAATCGTTTGTTGCAGAAACCTGTGAACTGATTCCCCCCCCCCCCAAAATGATATTATTAAAGGTTATGAATGGCCAATTTTAGGCACACCGTCGGATGCAAAAACATAAGCCTTCATATGTGATGTGTGTAAACAACTTTTCTTTAAAAAAATTTATTTCATTGCAGAAACTTGTTAAGTGCAAAATTTTTAACAATTTTTCGCAAAAAAAAAAAAAACAATTGGAAAATTGATTCCAACCGTAGGGTGACGGGACCAGTTACAGACATGCTTAAGATCCATCGGGACCAGTTACAGACATGCTTAAGAAATAGCTCCTGAAATTGACTCTAATAACATTAGATGGATTCATAAGTCACAGAAATATCAGTTTTACCTGCCTAAAAAGCTTAGTTTTTAAATCCAAGCTTATGCCTGTCTGTAACTGGTTCCGTCACCTTATTTTTTTTTTTGCAATACAATAAGAAGCAATTTTTTCAACGACTATACCTATTGTGATTTTAAAACGGAGAAGTTCTTTTTAGTTAGTTTAGTTGTTTAAAATTTAAAAGAGTGCACTTGATGGGTTTCTGAAATAAAAGGGTTAATTTGAATAATACTTTTACTATTTTTCAGATGCAGTCCAAAATTACTACAGTGGCTGTCGCTTTTTGAAATCACGTTTCTTTTTTGACAGTTTTGATATAAATAAGCTGGACTTCGCTCGATTTGAATCATTTGAGCGGCTGATTCAATTATTAAGCGCCCACTTTTTTTTGTGATGAATTAAAAAACTTTTTTTTTTTACATGCATGTTTCACTTTTGATAATCAGACATGTGATTCTTTGCACACAAAACCAAAGAGAAAAAAGTCAAAAGTGGAAAAAAAACATGCATTAAACTGATTTTGAAAAAAAAAAAAATCCTTAATTCATCAGAAAAAATAATACAGTGGGTGCCGTTTAATTGAATCGGCCGCTTTAAAATCAGCTGCGGCGCGGCCACTGGTAATTTTAATCTGCATCTGAAAAATTGTAAAATTATTATTCCAAAAACAAAATGAACAAAAATGTCTCATTTCTGAAAAGAAGACCCGACTCATAAACAAGACGCAAAATGCTTATTTTTTAAATTCTGTGATGACTCGGAAATAAACACAGCACTGTATCATTTCCAAGAGTAGAGCCGTCTCAAAAATTAAGAATAGGATTGTCTCGTATATGAGCCCATTTCGTATCATATTCGAACATATTTCCGTCTCAAAAACAAGAACATTGGTTATTACTTTTAAGAACGCCGTGTGCTTCAAAAACAAGACATCCTCTTTTCTAATTCCAAGACATTTGGTTCTGGAGCCATTTTGGGTCAATGATGTTCTTGAAAACAAGACGTTTCGCCTCATTTCTAAGTACATTGTTTTAACAGTGTAACATGAAAGATGTTTCATTTGCACATGACTTCGGCTATCAAACACACACACAGACACAAGTATTTTGACTTAGATCGTGTATGGGTGTACAAGTAATGGCCACTGACCACACATTTTAGTTCATGATATTAACTTAAAAATTAGCTTTAAGCTATTTTTAGAGAACTTTCTGTATAGCTATAAAATTATTAACTAAAATATTAGTAAAAATTAAGCCGTCCATAACAGGACTATATTGAGCATAAAACTTGATAAAAACTCTATATGTTAAATGAATGCACAGTAGGAATTAGCAATGCATTAATCATTTCAATTATAAGGATGTTCTTGAAAACAAGACGTTTCGCCTCATTTCTAAGTACCTTGTTTTAACAGTGTATAGACCTATAGCTCTCACTAGTTGCTTATGTAAATTAATGGAGCGGATGGTCAACGCCAGGTTGATGTACATCCTGGAGTCGTACCATATGCTCTCTTCATACCAAAGCGGATTCAGGCGTGGCAGATGTACAATCGACAACCTGCTGCTTCTCGAAACTTCAGTAAGCCTTCAGTACGCCTTACGTTTGAGGAAACTTCAGTAAGCCTTCCTCAAACGTAAACATCTTGTGAGCGTATTCTTCGACATTGAAAAAGCATATGACCGTACATGGAGATACGGGATTCTCAAAACTCTGCATGAGTATGGGTTGCGAGGTAACCTCCCCATCTTCCTTGCCAATTTTTTGAAAAATCGATCATTCCGTGTACGTGTCAAGTCTGTTCTGTCGGATACCTTCATTCAAGAAGAAGGGGTACCCCAGGGAAGTGTGCTAAGCGTAACTCTTTTCCTACTTGCAATCAACAGCTTAAGCGAACAACTGCCTCCCGCTGTAAAAGGTACTATGTTCGTTGACGATTTTCAGATATCTTTCTCGTCATCGAACATGAGTATCGTTGAAAGACAGCTTCAAATAGCTATTAATAAAGTCTGTCAATGGGCGGAGGAAAATGGCTTTTCCTTCTCGGCCCAAATAACCTTCTGTATACACTTTTGCCGTAAAAGAGGCCTTCATCCGGACCCAAATCTTTTCATAAATAATCAACCTATATCTGTAAAAGATCAAGGAAAATTTCTTGGTCTTATCCTTGACAACAAACTAAAGTTCTTACCGCACATACAGGAATTGAGAAAGAAATGCTTTTTGAAATTGAATATCCTTCGAGTCTTAGCGAACACTTCTTGGGGTGCTGATACAGAGTCTCTTTTAAGAATATACAGGGCTCTAATACGCTCTAAACTTGATTACGGGTGTCAAATATATGGTTCAGCAGCGAAAAGCTATCTAAAAGCCCTGGATCCAATACATAACCAGGCGCTACGCATCTGCACAGGCGCCTTCCGAACTTCGCCTATCAACAGTCTCCATATTCTTACACATGAACCTTCTTTGACCGATAGACGCCTTAAACTCTCATTAAATTTTTATTTCAAGATGAAACCTTATACAAATCATCCGCTACATCTTTATATTTTTAATCCATCTAATGTGACCCTATTTATGCACCGTCCGTCGGTGACCCCAACATTCGGGATCCGAATGCGTCGGTTGCTTTCAGACTTGCAACTGCCTGACTTCAATACCTTCGAAACAATAGAACCAGTCGAACCGTGGAGTGCAGTAACAATTCCTACTATTCGAGACCTTGAAAAATACCCCAAAGAAACTACAAGCAATATAGTTTATCAACAAACCTTACACGATGTCAAAGACAGATATTCAGAGTATAGAGAAATTTACACTGACGGCTCAAAATTTAACAGTCACGTCGGCCTTGCCGCAAAAATTGATGGTCAAGTAATTGCAGAAAAATTAAATACATCTTGCTCAGTATTCACTGCAGAAATAAAAGCTATATTTATATCTTTGCAATCAATAGCAGAGTCAGACCATAAACAGTTTGTAATATACACTGATTCAAAAAGCTCTATAAAAGCCATGACTCACTGCAATAATAATAGCCACCCTATAGTCGTACAAACTTACCACTTATACAAAAACCTAAAACAAAATAATTTTCAAATTCTCTTTTGTTGGGTTCCTGGCCATGCGGGCATCGCAGGCAATGAAACAGCTGATGCGGCTGCCAAAGCGGCAAGTATCCTGGGCGATGATCGTGTTCGGAGATATCAAAAACGCCATTCGTGAAAGCCTAAACACTCATTGGCAGCGGGCTTGGAATACAGAAAATAATAATAAACTGCACTCTATCCAGCCCTCAACGAAAGGTTTCATGTCATTGCACCTCACCAGGAGAAAACAAGTTCAATTAGCACGTCTCCGCATTGGTCACACCAGGTTCACCCATAGATATCTTCTATGCCGCGAACCTGCTCCAATATGCATTACTTGTAATGTAGTTCAAACAGTTGTACATATTCTTAGTAACTGCCCTAATTTTAACCGTATTCGTTTTAAATATTTTAACCATTTTAATCCATCTTTGAAGGAGTTGCTGGGGGACTCGCCCCATTCCGAATTGTTCTCCTTCCTTCGGGAGATTGACTTCTCCTTTTTAATTTAATGTGTGTATCATACGTATTCTTGCTTCACCCCTTCGTGGTTTTATCCTTTTAACTATTTTACTTAACAGAAAACTAGTGTGTATGTTTTGATTTTATACCACACCATGCATTTTATATCCATTTTCTATTTTTATATTCATTTTGGTCACAATTTTAACATAATTAAATGAACAATTGTTTGGCGCAGTATAGCGCGTAGGGGCTCTTGCGCCAGTAAAAACAAATCAACCAACCAACCAACCAATCAATCGGCTCGGCCGATCAATCGGTTAAAAAACTTATACGTAGCTTAATTGTTTCCCTTTACACCAGGTTGCAGTATTTATGGAATAAAAGGAAGCTCCTAAAGTGTACATCAAAAATAGCTGGGAAATTGAAATAGATAAATAAATGTGTTTGATAACCTTGATGCAAATTATTATGTTCATACAAGGTTCTAAGTTCTTAATCTTATTAAAGATAAGATTTCCATTACTTCAAGATTCTTCGTTTTTAGCCTACTTTCCCGTTAAAAATAAAAGAGACGAAGAAAGCATTAAAATTGGCTTAAGGGGTTACAGTACCTTTCTAACAAATTTCTTTAATTTAAGTGAAAAAGTTAATTCTTTGAAATATTTGTTTCTGCACTTGTTTAAAAATCAATAATTTATTTTGAAACATCAAAAATTTTGAAAAATTTTTTTGAAAATTTGAAAAATGTAAGAAAATTTCAGTTTTTTTAAAACCCTAAGGCTTTTTTGTTTCTGCACTAATTTCAAAATTTCTTTTTGCGAAATGATCACAATGAAAACCTCAACAAATCTGTGCATTCATTTTCTTATATTTTGATTAGAAAATATTTTGTGACCTTTTATGTAAAAAATTCTTAGAAAATTTTGTTCTTCGAGGTTTAACAAACTCTAAAAATTTTTGTAATTTATAAAACGCTTATTCAATGCACAGTTTTGTTAAATATATTATCCTGAGTGCAAAAAATATTGCTTTAAAGTTATATCTTTAATAGAAAAAATTCCTTAGCATTTCTAGTAACATAGAAACACTAAAAACTGATCACCGAGAAAAAGCACTTTAAAGTTTGGCTTTTCCATTAGAACACATAGCATGTATGCCCTAAAGTCACTCATAACTTTTTAAATAATTTAGCTAGAACAATGCTGTTTTTTTCTGAGTGTTTTAAATAACTTTTACTTTTGAAATAAGCAATAAAATTTTTTTTGGTCTTTTGGTCATTTTTGAGGTACTGTAACCCTTAATGCATCTAAAAAATGTCGCCAAGTCCAAAAAATATCGCCAAGTCCAAAAAATATCGCCAAGTAAAAAAAATATCGCCAAGTAAAAAAAGTCAAAAAGAAACAAAAAAATGAAATAAATATCGAAAAATTAAAAATTTGAAAGTAGGGTATTGAGATGGGGAATTTGTGTGTCGGTCGGTCGGTCGGTCTGTCGGTCGGTCGGTCTGTCCCCCCCTAATAACTTTTGAATGAACATTCCGATTTGGACGAACTTTTTTTGTTGGAAAGATCTCGGCGAGTACAGCTCATTCCCATATTTGATTTTTCGATTTGAACAATTTTTGGTTCAACTTTGAACTGTTCAAACAACCTGTCCCGCGATGCTAACTTTTGAGTGAACAGTCCGATTTGAACAAACTTTTTTTGTTCGAAAGATCTTATCAAGGATACTTCATTCCCGTATTTACATTTCCGATTTGAACAATTTTTCGTTCAACATTGAACCGCTCAAGCAAGCTGTCACCCCTAATAACTTTTGAGTGAACAGTCCGATTTAAATAAACTTTTTTTTTTGTTCGAAGGATCTCAGCAAGGATACTTCATTACCGTATTTAAATTTTCAATTTGAACATTTTTTCGTTCAACATTGAACCGTTCAAGCAACCTTTCCCCACCTAATAACTTCTGAGTGAACCATCCGAATGGAATAAACTTTTTTTTGTTTGAAAGATCTCGGAGAGGCTCATTCCCATATTTCGCTTTTTGATTTGAACCATTTTTCGTTCAATATTGAACCGTTCAGAAAAAAATTTAACATTAGCGCCTACGGGGAATTTAAGTTGAATGTTGATCCTGAACTTAAAGTCGGATTTCCTTCAAACTAACTTTGTAAGAAAATGGTTTTGATAAATAATGTTTGTAAAGTACTTTTCTGAATAATCTTCTGTGAGGACTCTGATTCCGACTCCGACTCCGCAAACATGGCGGAAATGCAGGCTCAGAAAAAAATGACTGACTGTGCAGACGATTTTTTGTTTATTTATTCATTTGTTTTATTTTATTTATTATTATTATTTTTTTTTTTGGCAGACGATTTTTTTTTGTAACAAAAATGTTTCATTCACGAGGGCATTTTATTCTTTATTTATATTTAACAACTGGCAACGGATTAAAAGTGAAATTCGAGACATTTTATCAACGGACGAGTTTTTTTTTTTCTTTCTTTGATAAAATGTGTTTTGATGTACTTTGTACTTTTAATTTTTTTTTTTTTTGAAAACGATTGAGGAATTTTTCTACGGAAGAACTGTAACAGTTACATTCTTTAAAAGGTGTGACAAAACTTTATTTATTCATTTATTTACTTTTTATGTGTCTATTTCATCTGATGAGAGGGGTATATTTTGCTTTTGGAAATCAGCTTTAAGTGCTTAAAAAGGTATGTTTGACATAATTTTTAGTCTCAGATAATCAAGAGAATAATGATCAGATGCTAGAATGCCGATGTCGATGTACGGGAAAGTAGGCTCGTTTAGTTCTTGACAGAACTTCTTGTTCTTCTAATCATTCCAGAAGTAATGAGAAACGTCTGGTCCATCCAATTTACACTTTTTCTCGTCAGAAACACAGCATCCCATTTCCCCCTCATAGTGCTGTATTTTTTGGCAGACTGCACTCCCAATCTCTTTTGAACTTTTGTAAGAGGCTATTATAACTTCAGTTTTCCATAATGAAACTTTTTTTCGTTTTGTAAAACCTGTCGGACAGTTCGACTACCGCACGGTAAGTTTAATTCCCGTTTAATTTCTGTCGATGTCTTTTTTGGAGCAAGCTGGCCTTATTGTCATTCTTTTTACACGATCAGAAACAGGAGCTGGTCTACCTTTGCTCCTCTGCTCTCCATATTTGCCGGGATTTTAAAGGAGGTTATATGTAACCGTTTTCGATCTATTCAGTTTCATTGCAATTTGACGTGCAGTTAGTCCTGAAGTTTTGAGCGCAACCACTTTTCATTTCTCAAACTCCGAAAGTTTAGCTTAGTGGCATAACTGCAAAAATGAAATGCGATGATGCCAATCTCTCACTAAGCAATTATATCGTTAAGTAGTGCATTGTGCAAAGCAAAAAAAAATGCAAATTTTGATTTTCAGAACTTAAAAATATAGTTGTCCTTGTAATTTTGTCCAAGTCTTATGGGGGCTGTCTAAATCCAAAATACATTTTATGAATATGAATTTCCCATACATTTACATCAAAACTGACTACAATATTCTTCATTTACCAATAGTTAATGCCATAAAATTTGCTTAATGTTCCAGGCAACTGTAGCCAAGATTTGGCGGTTTTCCCTTTGTCCTTATAATTTTGACCACCAGTGTACTACACAACTTTAGTTGTCTTCAAAAGTGTTAGCGTGAAAGTAAAGCTAACTCGAAACTGGATCTTTGTATGTGCATTTCATGAGCTAACTTGAGAGTTGACTAAGACAAATTTCAACAATGAACAAAGTCTAGAGTTTATTTTAATACAAACTCGTAAGCACATATTTGTGCATCCATAAAAACAGAAAATAGAAAATGCTTATTGTAGTACTGGAAGTTGTTGTAGAAAATCCATTGTCCCCAGTGGACATCGAAAACCAGCTAAAATTCAACGGCACAAAAAAAAAAAAAAAAAAAAAAATCGATAACTTTGAAAGAAATTATCTTTTAACTTCGAGACGGACCATGAAACTGAAGAACATCAAGTGAATTTTGCGGCGGCGCAATAATGCTGATGGCAGGAAAAAAAGTGCTCAGTGGTTACTCGGCGTGTGTAGATTTCTGCACATGGCTGTTTATTGCCGTACACAAGGGATTTACAGTCATGCGCACAATATAAGGGGGAATAATATTTATTCCTTATTTTAATTTTGAGTTTCTTAACAATTTTATCCATTTTTTTAATGTGTTCAAAGCAGGATTTTTCTTTTCGTTTCAGATTCGACGGAGAATTCATTATGGCGTTTCTGTTAGCCCAAAGCATTGCACCGGAGACAGTACACCCAATGGATCAAAGTTGATGATGACTCAGCATTCGTCGTTGAACATCAAAATAATTGATTCAAATTTTTGCCTATGACTTTCTAAAATTCCAAGCTGCTTTTTGCTGGAAGAACTGAGAAAAGGATACTTCCCCCATTTGTTTAATGCTCGGCAAAATCAAGATTATGTTGGTCCCATTCCAGAAACATAATTTTCCAGTCCCGACTCGATGCCTTCTGCAGCAAGAGCCTCATTATTAAAGTGACACAAGGAACACGGACTTGTTTGAATTTCAGAAAGAAATGGACATATACTGCAGGTATGCATTTATTTTGTTTTGTACGCCATAAGATGAAATATTTAAGTATTCTTTAAATTTTTTTCTTCTTTCATTTTTTTAGTCGGACGTGGATACTTTGCGGAGAAGCTGTATGCTTTTGAGAAGTGAGTTCCTGGATATAACTGGCGTAGACACCTTCTGGTAAGTTTGTTGCATTTTATATGAAATATTTTCATCATTCTTAGTTCCTGAACCGTGATAATATTTTTTTCTAATTTAGTTACATCAGTATAGCTTTCGCATGCATGGCTACTTATCGAAGCCTACATATTCCCCCAAACGCTATTGCCATGGTCCTTATTCATGGATCAGTGAATAAGACTAATTACATTGCTGATATCATTCGATGACTCGACTGCGTAGCTTCAACAGAAAAGTTTCACATTCAGCATGCGTTGCCCGGGGAAAAAAGATTTCCTTACTATCGGTAGATGGATAATGCGAGAAATAAATACGATCTATCAATACCAGGTAAGAAATACAACGAATTAAGAGTTCTTATTATTATAAAAAAATATTTAGGTTTTTGCTAACCTTTTCTCTTTCTCTCTAACAGTTCATTCGAGGAATAGTTAAACTACATGTAAACACAGAATTGCGCTAGTTGTCTTCATCAATCACGTGTTTGTCTTGGACAAGAACAAATTGGCGCAAAACAGACGAAGAATGCGAGTCCTATTGGTCCCCAAAAATAGCACAGAGGCAAATCTTCTGGCAACTTGTTTGTTTACTTTCAGTGCAGCTTTTTCACGAATGGACTTTAGGGATGCTTTTTCCATGGTTGTGAGACCTGCTTTGCTCAAGATGCAGGACATCCTCTTTAACATGTAACTATGTCATCACTGAGAAAAAGTACTGCTGAAAGGACGCAGAAATTA